>QANZ01017464.1:0-59552 GCA_003254925.1 Chamaecrista fasciculata
AATAATCATATTAATCAGTTCATAATAAATTTGAATGACGTATTCTTTTTTAGAAATTAAATTAATAATTAATAGATAAGCTCGGAAGGAAGCTCAACATAATTACACCTCGTATTTGTCTTCAACAGACTAGGGGTTTGAAGGAATAATTCAACCTAGAGGTTTGGATGATTGGACATAAATAAGAAACTAGATAATCTCCTTTTTTGGAATATAATCAAATGGCATATATTTAACTCCAGCGGAATTCAGAAAATATGCCTAAAATTGGTTAGTCTACAACCACAAACTGGTAGCAAGCAGCAAATATTATGGAAGATTATACCAAGTATAGAGAGGTAAAGCTATTTGTAGTATGTGCCAAAAAAGAATTTTAGGAAGCAAAAGAGGAGTATAAAAAGGGTAGGGAGAGTAGGGCATTGAATCAAGGAAGAGCACTTCCTTCCACTTCAATAAGAAGAAGAAAAAACCCAAAGTGGGAGAAAGCAAATAAGAAAAAAGGGTTGACATATCTATATATACATACCTTCGAGGATCATCCAAGAAGGAATAAGGAGGATGGATCGTGGAATGATGTTGATGATTGTAGCATGCCTGTTTGTAGGGACAATATCAATGGTAAAGGGTGGAGACCCTTACGTGTTCTATGAATGGCATGTCACATACGGCTCCCTATCTCCTCTGGGAGTCCCTCAACAAGTGATTCTGATCAATGGACAATTCCCAGGACCCCAAATTAACTGCTCATCAAACAACAACATTGTTGTGAATGTGTTCAATAATCTTGATGAGCCATTGCTATTCACTTGGAGTGGTGTCCAACATAGGAAGAACTCATGGATGGATGGTACATTGGGAGCCCAATGCCCTATTCTTCCTGGCACCAACTTCACCTATCAATTCCAGGTTAAGGATCAGATTGGAACCTTCCTGTACTATCCCACCACAGAAATGCACAGGGCACTGGGTGGTTATGGTATCATCCGTGTCTTCAGCCGCCTGTTGATCCCAGTTCCATACCCTGATCCTGAAGATGAGTTCAACGTTCTCATTGGTGATTGGTACACCAAGAAGCACGCAACCCTCAAGAATCTCTTGGACAGTGGCAAATCCATTGGCAGGCCTGCTGGTGTGATCATCAATGGCAAAAATGCTAAAGGTGATGGCAGCGATGAGCCACTCTTTACCATGAAGCCTGGCAAGGTTTACAAATACAGAATTTGCAACAGTGGGATCAAGGACTCCCTTAACTTCAGGATTCAAGGTCATCAGCTGAAACTGGTTGAGTTGGAGGGATCTCACACCGTTCAAAACGTCTACAGCTCTATTGACGTTCATGTTGGCCAATGCCTTACTGTCCTTGTCACTGCTGATCAAGCACCTAAGGACTACTACATTGTGGCTTCCACACGCTTTACTCAAACTGTACTCACTGGAAAAGGCATCGTTCGCTATGAAAATGGCAACGGACCTGCCTCACCAGAGATCCCTGAGGCCCCTACTGGCATCGCTTGGTCTCTCAATCAATTCCGCTCCCTCCGTTGGAACCTTACCGCCAGTGCTGCCAGGCCTAACCCTCAAGGTTCTTACAAGTATGGTCAAATCAACATCACCAGAACTATCCATTTGGCGGGAACACGTGGTCAGGCAAATGGCAAGCTTCGTTATGCCCTCAACGGTGTCTCTCATGTCGTCACTGAAACACCTTTGAAGTTGGCTGAGTACTATGGAGTGGCTGATAGAGTCTTCAAGTATAACCTTATCTCTGATACTCCACCTGCCACTCCAGACATCACCGTGGCACCCAATGTCTTGAATGTCACTTTCCGTGACTTCATTGAGATCATCATCCAGAATCCTGAGAAGAGCATGCAGTCCTATAACTTGGATGGTTATGCCTTCTTCGCCGTCGCGTCAGTATTCCTGTCCTTCTCTTAATAATAATTCCCTTCAATTTACACTACTAGCAACATATTCAACTTCATATATATATGACCTTTTATTTATACACATATTACTCACTTACCACTTGATTGTTGAATATGAATGCGTGCAGCACTGAGCCTGGGAAATGGAGCCCAGAGAAGAGGAAGAACTATAACCTTCTTGATGCAGTGAGCAGGCACACCATTCAAGTCCATCCCAATTGCTGGGCAGCCTTGTTGTTGACATTCGACAACGCCGGAATGTGGAACTTGAGGTCCGAGTTGGCTGAGAATCGCTACTTGGGTCAAGAAATGTACTTCAGCGTTTTGTCTCCCAACAGATCTCTCAGGGATGAGTACAACCTGCAGAACACAACTATGCTCTGTGGAATTGTCAAGGATCTGCCCACCCCTCCTCCATATTCCTCCTAATTTCACTCTATTATTTACTGGCTACCTTATCATGTGATGTATTTCACAGGAAGACTAATCAATACCAAAGCCAGTAGATTGTTGTAATACTTTCATTGCCGATGTTGAGATGATCCTCATGTGATACTCGGTTATTTATCAATGAAAGTCAACCCTTTTTGAAAATGTTGATGTATTATTTTCTCCATTAATATAATGTGCGACTCTTTCAATTTTATTAACTAATTATCTCTTTGCTGCTTCTGCTTCCGCTTTTTTTTTTTTCCTTTTGTAAAAAGCCACATAATATGTATAAATATCTTTGTGAGTTTGGAACAATAAATTTCAGTTATAATCCAAAGCAGAATCAAAATATTACCATTAATAATCAAGCCAAAAAACAAAAAAATACCTTTGCTATAGATTTTCATTGTGTCTGCCTTGAATTGTTTACTGTCTCATAATTTGAACAGGATGCCCAGGGGTAAGGGGTGGTTGAACTCTGTTATGAATTACTGGCTTTCAACTTCCATGCTTCACTTAAATGCAAATATTTTCTCATATAACCTTATAGCATTCTTAGATTTTTTTTTACTAGTTTTCTTTCTTTACTTCTTTTGGAGTCTACCTATTGGTCATACCTGCTGCCAAATGCCGGCAAATACCAAACAGGGTAAGGTTTTTCCCCACCTTATACTCATAGGTATCCATTCAAGAAGGGTAATACTGAAGAGGTTGAGCTCTTCAACTTATTGAAAACAAAATTTTTTAAGACTATTGGCTCAGAGAAATAGAGGAGCTAGACCAAAAGACATATTCCAATGGAAGTTAAATTTGTGATTCCAAATCCATATTCACCAAAAGTCCTTACAAGAACATGAACCCTCCACGTCAAAATGGTGGAAACGATTTCTGTCCCTTACAATGATTTTCCTATGATATAATTTTGCAATAAACTTAATGGCCAAATGACAATCCTCACATACCCTCAGGTTCTTAAAAATCCGGATGGGGGTTCCAGGAGCTGTTGCAAGAATCCCAAAAGCAATTGCCAACTTCTCGCTGTGAGTAGCTAATGCATTCTGTTTTCTTGTTCATCAAAATGTTGTGTGGTTGAAGTTGTTATGGGCTGATATCCAGCATATTTAAGTCTATCAAGAATTTCATCCAACATTTCATATATCTCAAAGGATTTTGGATGTGATTTATCTCCAGAAACAAATTCATAAACTGCATTATCAACTTCAATTGAGCTACTTCCAAGGACCTTCTGAACACTTGCATTTTTCATCATCCTTCTCAGATTCACAACCTTGTCACATTTCATTTCTTGGGAATATATATTTGACAAGAGAACATAATTCCCATCCGCATGAGGCTCTAATTCAAGAAGATTTACAGTAGCTTCCTCAGCTAGTTCAACATTTTTGTGGATTCTACAAGCTCCTAGAAAGGCCTTCCACACTATGGCATCTGGTGCAAAAGACAAGATTACCAAACCCATGATTTGCAAGACCCATGATCATGACACTCCATGTAAAGACATCTTTCTCATTCATGAACTCAAACATCCTCAGAGAACTATCGATGTCCCCACACTTGGCATACATGTCCAAGAGAGAGAGGTGCCGAGCTTCATGTCTATTTGGACACCATTTCTCTCAATGTACTCATGAATCATCTTGCCCATTCCAAGGGCACCAAGATTCCCACACGCATTCAAGACGCTGATTAAGGTGATCTTATCAGGCACCATATTAGCTAGTTGCATATCATGAAACAACTTCAATGACTCATTTGATTGTAGTCTTTGTTCTCTAGTGGGGATGTGAAATGGTTTCTTGGATGCCCCAACATCGCCAAGGGAGGCATACCCATGAATAATGGTGTTCCATGAAACCACGTCTCTCTCAAGCATTTTGTCGAACAGGTCATGTGCCATTCCAATCTCCCCGATTCTAACATACTCAACCAACAGAACATTGTAAGAAACCAAGTCTGGTTCTTCCATATAATCAAACACCTTAGCTGCATATTCTATGCAACCGCATTTTTCATACATCTCAATAAGCGCAGTTTGGACAAACAAATCTGGACAAAACCCAAGTTTCACTACAAGGGCATGAATCTTTAGACCGTTTTCAAAATCCATTAACCTCCCACATGCTTGAAGAACCAGCGAGAGGCTAAAACTATCGAGCAAAACGTCATCGCGAAGGCGCATTTGGAAGTGCAGGGTGAGGAATTCTTGAGGCATTTGAGCATTCAAGTAAGCACGCATCATGGTGTTCCATATGAATGTGTTGGGGAAGGAAAAGGAATCGAATACAGAGCGAGCGTAGTGCAAATTATGGGAGAAGAAAGCGAAACGAGTGCGCTTAAGAGCTTGCCTTGAAGGAAATTGTTCCGGCAGTGACAGGATTTGATGTAGAAGGCATGGAGTTGAAGGAGGTGCGTATGGCTTTTGGATTTCTGAACAAGAGACGCAATTCTCTGTTCCATGGCATTTCTGGTGTGACGTTGGAGAATCTTGAAGTGCACTGGCATAATCAATTTGCAATTTCTTAAAAATTAGAAGCTTATTAGTACTACGATTCTTGATTAAGACCACGAACGAGTTATCTTGGAAAATGACATTAGGGTATTAATGATATATTCTAATCTCATGTTAACTCTGCCTTTATATCTTTCAATTTTGACATTCTTAATCATATTTATGCTAATATACATACTCAACTATTCTAATGTCTAATCACTTGAGTTTTCATCGGTTGCCAGCAGTATATATTGATTAAATTTCCAAATCGATCAAACAGAATCTTATCTTACACACAAGTTAATAACATGATATAGAATAATTTTTTTTTATGGAAAAGCAAATGCATTCAAGGCCTCTCGCAGGCAACAATAGAAACAATACAAGGAGGCAGAAATTCCATCAAGATTAACAATATTGAACCCCATGTCATTGATATAATAAATGTTGTACTTAGGATGCAAGACAGTGTCTTTTATATATATTCTCCTAGAGTTCACCAATGTTTCCTCTTAATGTTACTTAACTAGATATTGATATGTTTATCTTGGACATTTTTCTCCAATACAAACAATTCATCATTGGGACAATTAACAAGATGATAGACTATAGTTTACATTTTTTTTTGGGTTAAATTGTCCAAAATTAGTTTATATTTCAAAAAAAAGAAAAGTTTAGTTCATATATTATTTTGACAACTTTAAAGTTTAATCGGTTAAAGGCTCATTTTGGTCCTAAATGTATGCCCTAATAATGTTCATTTTGGTCCATTATGTTTCAAAATGTTCAAATTGGTCCTAAATGTTTGCAAAATGTTTCATTTTGGTCCAACTATTGAATATGGCTTGTTTCAAGTTCAAACATGACGAGTTTAGAGCTACGTATTGTTCTCGAAGAGTACATTCTCTATCTAGTTGGGGCCGTCAGCAAACGAGATAAAACCGGTGCTAAAAGTAGACCTCTCATTTCATGGTCAAACAAGCAAAGTTGATCATATCTCTCTCGTTTCAAATTCAAATGCGACGAACTTAGAGCTACAAATTCCTCTTAATAAGTCCTTTGAATTTGAAATGAAAGACGAAAGAAATATGACCAAATTCAATAGTTTGGGACCAAAATGAAACATTTTATCAATATTTAGGACCAAAACGAATCATTTTGCCAACATTTAGGACCAATTTGAACATTTTGAAACATAATGGATCAAAATGAACATTAGGGCATACATTTAGGACCAAAATGAGTCTTTGACCAAGTTTAATTTGTTCCTTTTGATTTCAAAAATTTAATGGGAAAGTGAGTGGTGTTCAAATGATGAATAATCTTACTGATAAAATTCGGAAGTATGTATTTACTAATTAATAGTTTTGGATAAACTATAAAACCGTTCAAGATACAATTGAAATATATATTACTATTAAGGGTAGAGTGCAATTTAATTTGGTTCTTTATTATTTTTTTTTCCCAAGGTATCCTTCGGCCCGACAGGCCAAGGACTAATCCTCCATAGATCGGTGCTCTATTTAAGGGTCTGTCGCTGGCCAATTGGTTTGCTGTATACACAAGCCGCGAGTTGAACCCCAGGCCTTGCTTAAGCGACCTAGTGAGCTTGACCACTAGGCCAACTAAGCTTGGTTCGGTTCTTTATTTTTGAGATAAGTTACAATCTAGTCTTTTATCTCTTTTTCTTGTGATTTTAATTTTATATATCTTTTTAAAAAAGTTTCACTTCTTTGTCTCAATGATTGAAAACGGTCATATCTCTTTTGTTTTAAATTCGATATTGCGACGAATTTGGAGCTATGACCTATTCTTGATGTGTCTTTTCTCTATTTAGTTGGGGTCGTAAGTAATCAAGGTCAAATTGGACTCCAAAAGTGGACTGCTCGTTTCATTATAAAAAAAATGAAGTTAGTTATATCTTTCTTATTTTAAGTTTGGTTGTGATGAGTTCGGAGCTATCTTTACTCGTGACGAGTCATTTTTCTATTCAGTTGAAATTAGGGTAAATTACATAAAAGGGCCCTGTGGTTTGGCCCATTTTCAAATAGGGTCCTGTGGTTTAAAAAATGTCAAATTGGGGTCTTGTGGTTTCCTCCGTTAGCAAATAGGGTCCCAGGTGGTTTTTTCCATCCAAATTAACAGAGCCAGGTTAAAATAAATTTCGAGAAGGACTGCTTTGTAATTTGAGCATTTTTTATTAAAACAAACTTAAAAAGTGGACTATTTTGCAATTTGAACCAAATCCCTTCCTTTCCATTCTCAGGTTCCACCGAACCTTCTTCCCTTTTCTCCTTCTCTCTTGCTCAAAAACCTCTCTATCTGCAAATTAAACAAATCAATTCAATCAATTAACCTTCCGGCGACGTGTGATGAAGGCGGTCGATAACTGTTACTTCACCAATCAGATGAACAACACGGGTTGAGTCTGAATTAATAGGCCTAAAAGTAAAAATCCTAAACGAAAATTCCAATCAGAAGTTAAAGTTGGGGTAAATTTTAGAACCAAATGAATGCATATAAGGTGTTTGTGAAAATACCCAAGAGAAAAAAAGAACAAAATGGGGAAGGAGGAGAAAACTCACATGTCTTCAACGTACTTAGAAGCGACCATTATAGTTGTAATGAGAAGCCTATGGACATTCCTGGCATTGATTCGAAACCCAGGATTGTTCTGGCAGAATCGATCGATATAGACATAAGCCACAACGTAGACGGAAGGCCCAGCACGAGTGTACCTAAAGATTCTCTCTAAGTAAGATTGAATTGTCATATCTGGGATTTCTCTGCAATCGAAGATGTTGGTGATTGATTTAGACAAAGCCCACGAAGAATTCTTCACGATTCTCCTTCAGCTCACCAGATCGCTCACATTCGATTAGCCTTTCGCCGCCGGCGAGCTTAAGCCCTAAAAGATCGCAGCCAAAATCGCCGGAAGTAACAGTTATCGACCGCCTTCATCACACGTCGCCGGAAGGTTAATTGATTGAATTGATTTGTTTAATTTGCAGATAGAGAGGTTTTTGAGCAAGAGAGAAGGAGAAAAGGGAAGAAGGTTCGGTGGAAACTGAGAATGGAGAGGAAGGGATTTGGTTCAAATTGCAAAATAGTCCTCTTTTTTAGTTTTTTTTAATAAAAAATGCTCAAATTACAAAACAGTCCTTCTCGAAATTTATTTTAACCTGGCTTTGTTAATTTGGATGGAAAAAACCACCTGTGACCCTATTTGCTAACGGAGGAAACCACAAGACCCCAATTTGATATTTTTTAAACCACAGGACCCTATTTGAAAATGGGCCAAACCACATGGCCCTTTTATGTAATTTACCCTTGAAATTATTAGCAAAATGAGGTCAAATTGAGTTCGAAAGAGAATTTAGAACCAAAAAGTGAAAAATTATGGAAAACCACTTCCACACCTAATTTGATCCTATTTGCTGATGATTCTAATTGGATAGAAAAAAGACTAATAAAAAATAACATAAAACTCTGAACTCGTCGCAATCGGACTTGAAATGAGAAATATATGACTAACTTCGCTCGTTTGACTATATATGATTAACTATATTCTATATATGAAATGAGTAGCCCACTTTCGAAGCCCAATTTGATCTTGTTTGCTGACAAGCTTAATTGAATAAAGAAATGACTCATAAAAAATGACACATTCGGTTATTGAGATCAAGGAGTGAAACTTTTAAAAAAGATATGTGATTAAAATCACAAGAAAAAAAAATAAAGAGTTAAATTACAACTTATCAAAAAAGAATGACCAAAATTACATTTTAACCTTCTAGCAATGCGGAAAATACATCTAACCTTTACTAACAATTTTGGTACACTAGTTTTTTGTTGTTCTTCGATACATTAATGGTACACTACTAGATTCAACTTTTTATGATACTTTATTTCTTTTTTAGGGGGGAAATAGCCAAACACCCCTACAATTCTCCATCCTAATTTGATTGTGAGCAAGCTGTAGCCTCCGATTTATGATAATTTCATCACTCTTATTCCTGACTAGGCTTAATTAAATAGATTATAGAAGAGCCAGAAAATCCCTAATTTTCTTACGCTAGCTGCAGCCTTTTCAAAATCACAGTACACCATGAAAATTAGGAATGGCAAAATAAAAAAACTTCTCACAATTGGGATCTCTGTATCGCCTAGTTGTCGTACCAATAATATTTAAATAATTTTATTGAACTATTTATAAAATTTTATATATTATTTACTATAGATATTTTTCATTTTACTATATATATTATTTTTATCTATAGTAGGAAAAAAATGTCTAATTGATTTCAAACCAAATCAAAATACAATAAAAAAAATGTGAGTAAATTGTGTCCAACTGTCCATGTCCAATGTGTTGCAGTTGTTGTTGTACGTAGATGTGAGAAGCAGAGTTGGCTGACATAAATGGGCCAATGCAACGTGACTTATTACACACAGTTTATGTTTTATCATTGAGTTAAATTATAATAGTACTACATGATACATTCACATCATTCCAAAAAATAAAATAGTACTTGTAGTCTATGCTGCATCATGGTTCATGACCCACGAGCTCTGAAATCTGAAAAATCACAGTACAGCCCTTTCTAATTGCTACACTACGTACCAGCAATGAGCATCACCATTCACTGCTAGCTATATATATGCATGCATTCTCTTGATTTGAAATATCACTTTAATTTGATTATATATATACACGTACATGTTTTCAAATTTTGAACTTAATTACGTACTTGACCTCATTTCAAGATTAAAGTGCAAAACTAGCTAGAGTTAATTAATAATAATGATAATGGAGATGTGAAATAATGTAGTCCACTAACTAGCTAGTGTTGTGTACAGTTGGAGTGGGCTTTCCGTCAACTTTTTATGGTTGTATCTTGTATGTTGGTATTTTGGCGGAGATTAATGCGCATATGCTTCCACCAAAATGTGCTTTCATTAACTTTATGTGTAAGTGAAGAGTCCAAATGGAGATTGATTAATATATAAAATTATATAACAGGATTATAAATGAATATATGCACGCCTGCCTCGTCTAATCTTTATCTTTAGAATTTGAATCTAATTAATTTTCCAGTGTCATCTCAATCAATCAATCAATCACACTCACTCACTCAACCTGCATTTCAAACTTCGAAGAGAGGGGAGCGTTTTGCTTGCTTGCTTGCTAGCTAGCTAGCTCCTTTTGTGCATGCTGCTTAAAAGAAGCATCCAATGAGAGCGTTTGTGGCATCTGCAGCTTTCATCGTTGCATGCCATTCACGTCCAAATGCATGCAGACAAAGGAGTTGCATAGAGTGAAAGAAAGAGAGAGAGAGAAAGAATGTTGGTATTTTTGTCCTTGTCATACATAATTTGTTCAATCAAACCATAATGACCTCCTAAGATTATTCCTCCTTCTAACCCTTGTCTTTTTCCTCCTACATTGCCTCCAATCCTTCAACTTCCCCCTCCCAAACAAGAAGAAAAAGTTAGTCAAGTATCATGAGAAGTGAGAACAACAACTTATAAATCTCCTGACACAAGTTTTAAATTATATAGTAATAAATCCCAATACATTTATTTATGAGCTAAAATGTGTAAAATCTCCATAAGCTTCAGTTATTGTGTAAAAATAATTAACCCCTTTTATTAAAATTTTCATTCAAAAAATAAATAAATTCTTAGTTTTCTATTACTATTAATTGCGATAAGAGTTAATTTTAATTTTAGATCAATGTAAAATACAACAATAATCATAAAATTATAAAAGAAATATTAAAAAATAAGTCTTTTGCATAAAATAAAAAATGTAGTCACTTTTTAAAGTTCAAGATTTTTTACATTATGACTGAAATTTCATTTGAGCCTTATTTATACAAACATAAAATATCTTTGATTCCAGCAACACTCAGTGGGATGGAGTTGATTTTAGCTAGCAAACACAATAATATGGTGAATTTATATATGAATTCTTGTTGCAAGAGATATACATATTTAATATCTAAAAATATCTTAAATATGATTACTTCCCATAGAATATATCCGTTTTATGATTTAGATGAAGATTAATTCTTATTAATTAACAAGTGTCAATATATATATTTACTAAAACAAGAAGTCATGGTATAAATAAAAAGTAAGTATATAGTGTGGGGTAAGATATATATTGCAATGGGTAGCCCACCAAAAGAGGTGGAAGGAAAAGGCAAAGCAAAAGAAGGTAGGGAGGGGGTTTAGGACTTGGGAAGGAGTGAAATAATATTCCTCCAAACACACCCTTCCATGTGCTACTCTCCGACATTCCTTTTGGACTATTCACCCATCTATTTTCTGCTTTACCAATGTCCTTTCAATATTTGCCTCTACTCTTTATTTGTACCCAAAATTAAATATGGAGAGACTAGTATAGATAATATAGTATTATTATACAATATTCATGCTATGCTAGGTAGCTTTTAATTTGCCTCCTTCTTCCCACACTCTTACATCCATCATCAACAACTCCCTCACTTTCCCCCTCTTTCTCGCCTTCTTCTCCTTGGACTTTCCAACTCCCCCGCCGATTCTTTTTCCATTTTATTTCTTTTATTTATATATTTAGCAATATAAATACTCCTCCATCCTTCCTTACTCCTGATCAATCTATATCTCATTCCTTAAATTTGCTACTTTAGTATACGTGCGTTCATTCACATTTCAATATATAAATATAATTAAAAGAAATGGTGGGAAGGGAAAGGCATGAGGGGCATGATCCTACTCTTGTTCATCATCATCATTCCTCCTCCATTGCTCTGCTTCAAGAGAGATTCAGACAGTTGCAGAGAGCGAAAGAGATGAGGGAGGAGAGACAGGCACAGCTCACTTTCAATAATACTACTACTCATCAACCTCAACAATACCTCTTCATGATCACTCCCCATTATACGACGTCGTCGTCGTCCTTTCTAGATCTCCACTACCCTGATTTCACCATCATCCCCTCCTCTAATTCTTCATCATTACCTCATCAACAACATCCTCCACACGTTTCTCTTTCCCTTTGGCCGACGTCGTCGTCGTCTCTGTCTCATCAGGTGGATTTCGACCACACACAAACAAACCAACGTACTACTCTGCACTATTCATGCAACAATAACAACAACACAAACGACAACGTCGTCCGCCACTGCTATTCTCATCACTGCTCTGCTGTTGATACCTCTCTCCATCTCTAAACTAATCTCCCAACCTCGCTTCATTCGCTTCTGTATCCATCAATTATAACACATTTCTGTTATCTTTCTATCTAGTGTCCATGCTATACATCCATATCAATTAATTGGACACTTGTATCAATCTCCATATATATAAAAATGCCACCTCTAAATTCAATTATATATCCATCTATTCTATCATCTATCCTCCATTCATTGTCATTCGTCATCAATCATCTAACTTAATTAACTAGCTAACTACCTAATAAAGCCTGATTAATTCAAGTCTTTAAGCAATTTGATATTATTTAAGTAATACTTTATTTTAGTTTAATATTTAAGAGCATGGCTCTGTCTATGACGATACAACTCCAATTTTTTTTTCCAATGACTACTAATGACTAAACTAAAATTATAGAGCTAAAAAAAGATTTTTAGAATATATATTAATAACTGCTCTCAATCAAGCATCAAACTAAAGCCTCTTCTTTTTGTTTTTTTTTTCTTTCTAATTATACAGATCTCTGGTTTGGTTTATAACATGTTTATGGTGTATTAGTTAGTAGCGAATTATAGAGCACCCTTTACAGCTTATATATACATGTTATCAATTTGATTAGTAAAAGATCTAAAAAGAAATGAAACACACAGTGCGTATCATGTTTGCACTCTATATTAGTAACATATTATTTAACTAGCAACAAGGCTAATTAAATATTCAATTTCGGACAACAACATCCATTTAGGTTTAATACTTTAATTATCGTACTGGCTTCTATTACAAAATCTAAAGCACTTGATATAATACTGTAAATTAAAATGTACTTTAATTTTTGTTCTGCTATTTTAAAAAGAATTAAATTATATCCAGAACTCCACAGTACAAGATAGTTTTATATCAATATAATTGTATTCTTTCGAAATTGTTGTATACAAAGAATTATCTTCTTGAACAAAAAGACTTGGTAAAATCAACATATGGTATTAAGTGGGAGCAGGAATAGTAAAGAAAGAGACAAGAAGATAGTGGCGAAAAAAATAAGCGCAACAAACAGAAACAGAGAAGGGTTTGAATGAGTAACACATAATTAAAGATGTACCGAAAGATATAGCAACGGAAGATGATTCCGAAGCTCAATGACGAATCCATTTTGTCCTTTTTCGCTTTGTTTGGGCATGAGATAGGATAACTTCAAGCACAACCATCTTGCCAAATAAGAGTACATTTTGTACAATCCAGATGGGGTTTGTAATGTTATCAGATTTTTTTTTTTCTTTTAACAATTCTAATTAAAGTATTGATTAAGACTTCAAATGTAACTTATCATTTTTTGTCTTTTAATAAAGAGTTATTAGTTATTATTATTTTTTTAAATTTTTTAATGCACTTTAACTAACACACTTAAAACACTAATGAAAAAACTCATATTCTTGGTTTTTTCTAGACCACTCTATTGTGTAAGGATATTCCAATGCTTAAGGTATTTTGTTTTTCCTTTTTTCATCCTTTAGTATTTGTATTCCTATCCTATTCAATAGTTGAAAATACTTAAAATGTTTAATATTTATGGATATAAGTGATGATATCTTAATTTAGAAATTATATAATATTTGTTACACTAAAGAATTGAATTAAATAAACATATAAGTAGACCAACATTTGTTTTTCTATTTGAATATTTATGGATATAAAAGATGATATTTTGATTTAAAAATTGAATATACCTAATATTCAATATCTAATGTTAATCTTTGCTTTCTATAAACTCATTTATTGATTATATAATTTCAGCTATCAATTAATTAGGTGCATTCTCCCAACCTGTATCATAGATTATCTTCTTTGAGAGTGGTTAATTACTCCTAATTCCACACCACTATAGGGCCTAAGCCTTAATTATATGTGCGGAGAAGAAGACCATTGTACTGTGTTCTTTTGGATGAAATTGATTAGAATTCCAATTTATTATTTTTTCTTATGTTTTGATTCTACTATAAAAGAAAAAAGACTTTAATATAAAAATTAAACTTTTTGAGAGATTAAAGTTAGTTTTCCTCTTCCTTTTAACGAAAAAATGGATAGAAAAGAGCCAAAGATTAACGATAAAACTTTTTAAAAACTTGAGTGACCAAAACGGAATAAATAAACTTGAGGGACCAAAACGAAACTTTGTGCAAACTTGAGAGACCAAAACAGGACTTTAGCCAAATCCCAATTTTTCATTAAATACAAATATTTTAGTCACTATAAAATTATAAATAAATCTTTGATCAGTAAGAATTTTAGCACTTTTATACAGCTAATGTAATCCACCCGAAGATATCACTTTTATTTTCTTATTCTTTTTTTTTTTAAAAATAAACTATATGCGTTTGACGAAAATTTTAGTTAAAATATTATTTTAAGACCTTAACTATTAATTTTTATGTGTTTGACTCCCTATTATGCAATTTGAAAGAAATAAAATTAGGAGAGGAGTATTATGCAATTTGAGCAAAATTAATTCCCTAACAAAATCACAATCCCACGCTCCACTCCATCTCCATCTTCGGGTTCGTTTGGTACCCATGAAATGGGTTTTACAAGGTAAGAGGACACGGATTTCAAGATTTTCATGAGTTTGGTATGGTAATTTGAGCTATGTAAAGTGGATTACAATGTAAAGGACTTTACATTACATAGGCCATTTTTCTTTACTTCACATTTCTGATGTAATCCAAGTCTACCTAGGGAATTATGGTAGAATTCCTAATTTGCCCCTCTCACTCCCATCCCATCTCCTCCCCCAAATGGTGAACAGCGGCGGCGCCGACCACCGCGGACCACCGTGCACGGCGGCGCCGACCACCGTGTACGGCGGCGACAACCACCGTGGACCACCGTGCACGACGGCGCCGACCACCGTGGACGGCGGTGCACGGCGGCTCCGACCACCGTGGACGGCGATGGTAGGCAGCGGTCTGGTGGTGGTTGTGGGAAGGGCATTTTTGTGATTTTTTTCTATATCTATTTTACTTTCCCTCCCCTACCTTTTTTATACCAAACACTTTCAATTTTCACCTATTTTACATTCCCTCAACTACTTTTCCTTTCCCTCATAATTTTTCCTAAGTAAAACCCTTTCCTTTACATACCTCAAATGGTACCAAACGTAGCCGAACATCTTCTTCAAACAACACCATTTTTATGAACTAAAAAACACAACAAATCGACACTGAATAGTAGAATCAAAAGAAGATATTCATCACAGGGTAATGAACAAGGACAGTACAAATCTCTCAGTACATGGATCTGACAACATTTTGCATTCTATGCTACATTTAAAAAGAAACTTCCCAAATTATTTTAGCGTCATTCAAGTTTTTTATGCAAAATATCATATAAGAGTTTCCCTCCAACAATGGATTAATATAGCTTGAATGACTGAGTCAAGCACACGATACAGCCTAACAAGAATTTCTGTCACCCCCAAAACCCGACTGCAAAAACTTCGTTCGTTTCATATGGCTAACATCACCCCTGTTTTTACAACCCACTATCCAATTTTTCCCTTCAAGTGTTCTTTCTCAATTCTCAGTTCACACTGAATGCTTTGCTGAAAATCTCAGATCCTTCATCTCCCTTTCAATCTACTCAAAATCTGACTTTAACACCGAGGTTAATCTTAATCTTACACCAAGCAGAAACCGCAGATTTCTCGATTCAACTATAGCGGCGGACGAATGCAACAATCCCGTGTGATTTCTACAAAAATAACCGATTATCTAACCCGAAGTGCTCTGAAATCTACAACCTAGATGCTCGTTTGATCAGATCTAGTTCGTTTTCGAATGGGTCACTTGAATTTGCCGGCCTCCAAGCGAAACCCTCGCCAATGGCGGCTATTGAACCTCATATCGGCGTTCTTCTTCGAATGGGTCACTTGATCAGAACCACGGCATGTGTCGATTTGTTGTGTTTTGATTCTGGTTTTTAGTTCATTATTTGGTGTTGTTTGAAGAAGATGAAGGTGGAGATGGAGATGGGGAGGAAGACCGAACTATACGTGGGATTGTGATTTTGTTGAAAGGGAATTAATTTTGCTCAAATTGCATAATACTCCTCTCCTAATTTTGTTTCTTTCAAATTGTATAATAGGGAGTCAAACGCATAAAAATTAATAGTTAGGGTTTTAAAATAGTATTTTAACCAAGATTTCCGTCAAATTTTAGATGGAAATATATCTCAAGACCCTTTAATCTCTGACACTTTTTAAACCACACGGACTCTATCTAAAAATGGGTCAAACCACATGGCCCTTTTGTGTAATTTAACCTAGTTTAATTAAAAAGAAATGTGTTCTCTAAACCTAAATTATTTTGATATTATTAATTTTATTTTAAAATAAGTGTAAAATACTTTTTTAATACTATACATATATCCCGAAGAATGATTTATCAATAAAAAGCTCCAACTCTATTATTTCTTTCTTCGCGTATTAAAGTAACCAAGTTCTCTAGATAAAGGAATCTTGGGTCATCATGTATGGGATGTCCATGAAGAGACTTTTGTTATAATAATAAAAGGAAAAAAATCAAAGATTGATATGACCAAATCAATAAGTAGAGTACTGCCATGAAGAGCTAAGTTTTATAGAATGTCTTTGAAATTGGTATATTGTTACAACTTAGAAAGCAAAAATCAATGTAACGTGAGCCTCAAGAATGTAATAAGAATACAAGGTTGGTGTATCCAGCCTTTAAAAAAGAAGAATCTAGCATTATATTGCATGAGATCTTTTTCCCTTTTCAGAATGCATGAAATCAAATTGTCAGAGCTTCATATATAAGTTAAGCTAGATATATAGTGAAGTGTGAACCTCAGTAAGCCAAGAAGGCATCCTTAGCTTGAACAAGTATGACTTCTCTAAGTCTCAGAATTTTCATAGCTCTGCTCCTTCCTTTGACTACTCTATCTGCCCAAGCACATGGTAATTAATTAAATTCAAGTTAATTAACACTTTGATCTTTGTCTTATAAAATGTAATTTGTTATTATGTCCTATATATATATATCTATATATTTCAGGGCAGTACAAGGAGTGGTGCATAGCTGATGAACAGACACCAGATGATGAATTGCAGAGAGCAATGGATTGGGCATGTGGAAAAGGAGGAGCAGATTGTCACAATATACAAGTGAACCAGCCTTGTTACATGCCTAATACACTGAGGGATCATGCCTCTTATGCCTTCAATGATTACTACCAGAAGTTTAAGAACAAAGGGGCCTCTTGCTACTTCAATTCTGCTGCAATAACCACTGATCTTGACCCAAGTAAGTGGTAACTTTAATTATATATATCTGACTTTGTAATTAATAACATTCACTAAATACTTCAAGCTAGTTTGATTTTATATTTATGGCAGTGCAGATGATATTAGTTCTAACTGTTTAATGACAGGTCATGAGTCCTGCAAGTTTGAGTTTCTTCCATGAAGAAATTAACTTCTCAGGCAAAAGGGGGAAAAATGGAAAATAGGAGGAAGGAAAAAAAGACTAGCTTGGAGTATTATCTTATTGGAGAAACTAGGAAGTGAAGATTGCAGGGTTTTTTTGGGTCTGTTTGTCTGTCTTCGGATTGTTCTGCTTTTTGCTGATTTTGTGGCCTGTGAATTAATATGATTTTTTATTCTTGTATGTCTAAATTTGTACACTCAAGTTGTATGTTTAGAATACTATACGTTGATGTTTTCAATGTAAAAAAACTTCATATTAATATGAAAAATTAGAGATTTTTTTTTTAATTAAACATGAGTTGAGGCACATTGTATCAGAGTGCCCAAACGCAAATCATATGGCAAGGCACATAACTTGGTAATTAAGTGTACATATATTCTAGAAACCTTGAAGGAAAACAGAAGCACTTCACTTTCAAACATGCTTGATTTGTGAATGCTCCATGAAGATTCGAAATAATTCTGGAATAATGAGAAGGCAAAACTCATACATTTATTTTACAAATAGGTCTTCTTTTGATCAAGGACCGTGTCATTTAATGAAGATCTGATATGACCTTGAAATTTTGATCTTAATCTTTTACTTCAATTAATAGTCTCAACAATCATATCAGTTGATTTTGTACTAATTGGTTATGGTTAATACTGTAATTCCAATATTACCACGGCATCACCTATGTTACAAAATTGCAACTAGCAATGTCTTGAAGTCGACAATACTTGGTACTTATTTTAGAAGACTAAATTATTAAACGAGAAAATTTTGTCAAAGATGCAATGATTTGTTCAAATGGTGAATTGATATTATCAGCTAATATTAACTTGTTAATATCAAAATTAACACATAGTAAAGTGTCAAGCTCTGCTGAAACGCAATGCTCTCGTATGCCTTACATTACCAGCAATAATCTCATAAGGTGTAAATTTTGAATAAGATTCATCATCATCACTTGGTATTGTTTTTTTTCTTGTTGTTATCTCTTTTAAAGTTGAACCCCACCACACACCACACCTTCCCATTCATCCTCCCAAATAAATAGGACACCAAAAAGGAAAAAAAAATAATATAAAAGAAAAAATTGCGAAGGCCAAAGTTGGTGTGCCCATTGGTAAAAGTGCACAACACATGGCGCCATAGCCAAGACTAGTGTGTCTTGATTTGAACACCCTTTGGATTTATGATTTCTTATCTTGATTTGGTTGGCACCACTTCAACTCACTTTTACAGTTTTACTTCCAACCTTGTGCTCATTTCTTTAATGGAGACTCAGAAAGTGCTCTTGTTAGTGGAATGAAGTAGTTGATTCATTTAGTAGTGGGTCATCACTCATCAGGCAAAGGCATATCAGTTATTTCTTTTTAAATATAATTATAATATTTTTTCACTTTTTCAGGGTGTGCCTGTGCTATCTATCCACGTATTGGTGTGTGAATTCTAATGTAAAATCATCTCATACAAATTTTGGTAAGAAGAAGCCATGTGAATGCAGTGGGAAGGCAAACCTACTATCACATGGCCCACCACAAAGAAACAAACAATCAATCACAATATATTATGTTATGGCCTTAATCATTACTCCATCAACTTTGTCCCTTTTTACTATTAGTTTATGCTTTCGCTTCAGTTCTCAGCAACCAAATTTCTTCTTTCTTTTCCACGTTCTCTCTAACAAAACTTTGTGGGTACCTACCACCACTTGTTTCTGGGTTTCAATAATAGAAAAATGAGTTTGAATATAATTTTAAGACTTTTCTAGAAAATTATGTGAATTTGAATCTAAAGCTTAATATACATTTATGTTTAGATTTATTATATTATTAGTTAAAATTCATAATATTCTCTTAACTCTAGTTATTGTATAAACAGTTCTATAAATAACAAAAGAAATCACTTGCACAAAATAAATAATTAAGGGAGTTCCTTTTTTATACAGAGGACTAAAGTTTAAATAATTTTATACAATTTATCCTATATTATTTTTATATCATCTTACTTTTTCAAAAATCCGTAATAAACTCTTCTGTTCAGTTTCATCTTTTTGTCAGTTCACTAAATATGGCTGGTTGCATTCGTTGCCTTTAATGTAGAACTAGTACCAACTTCTGTGACAAATTGGATGCTATTCAAGATTAAGAGAACATAATGAATTAATGATTTTGTTTTTCTTGTGAACAAACTTTATGTATAGTTGTAGGTAAGTCCTACTTAAAAAAATTAACCATTTGAAGGCTTCTCTTAGTAAAAAAGACTAGGATATAAAAAGTAGAAAATTCTAGAGATAAAATTAATTTTATTAACCACTATAGAGTTTAAGTCTAACAACAATAAGAATACATTTCTCAACATACAAAGGTAAAGCCATTTTTTTTTTTTTAAAAAAATGTGTACTTTTATTTCCTTAGCCAAGAGTCCAGAAGAAAATGGTAAAAAGGAAAAAAAGTTTGTGGATGGTGGTGCTTTACCAGCAGTTTGGTATGGCGAAGGGAAATGAAATGGGGCATCATAAATTGAACCACACCGCCCTTAAATGTGCAAAATTAAGGCACCCCTCACCTTATCAGACAGACCCCCTTTTGCTTCTAGGGACGAGAAACTGTTAGCTCTTCCTAGAAACGATAAAAGAAGCTCTAAAAACCACAATTTTCCTTTCTTCTCATTTAGCAGCCCCTTAAATGCAGGATCAGAGGCATTAAATGAGGCCATGTTTGTAAAAAGCTGAGGTGCCTTTGTCTATACGTGGTCTCTGTCCTCTCACCCTCAGCCTTTGACCACTTGGCAAGCAGGGCGGCCTTGAATCTCTGCTCCATCATCACAAATTTGGGGCAAGAAATAAATAATAAAAATAAAATCTTGGGTCTATTAGTCTATACTCTACTATATAAACTAGTGAAGAGGTGGTTGTTGGTGTTCAAGGCTCGAAAAGGAGGAGAAATTTTGTTGTGTCTTTCTTTCTTGTTGTTTGTGGGTGTTGATTTTAGAGAAGAGGGAAAATGAACTATTTGGGTGTGGGTGTGAGTCCTGGGACTGTTCCAGTGTACCATGGGACAAGTGTTAGAGTAATAGATAGGAGAGTGAAAATTGCAGAGTTGGTGTTAAGGTTTGTGATCCTTGCCCTAGGGATTCTTGCGGCTGTTCTTGTGGCTACTGATACCCAAGTCAGAGAGATTTTCACCATTCAGAAGAGAGCTAAGTACACGGACTTGAAGGTTTTAGTGTAAGCTTTCCACTCTTCTTCTTCTTCTTCTTCTTGTCTCAGTGGTTTGTAGTTTTATATGCCCAGAATCTTTTTTGTTTCTTCTCTCCTTATTGTGGTTGTCAAAAATGAAATTGCAGGTTTCTGGTTGTAGCCAATGGGTTAGCTGCTGGTTACTCTTTAGTTCAAGGGCTGCGCTGTGTTGTGAGTATGGTCAGAGGAACTGTGCTTTTTAGCAAACCCTTGGCTTGGCTCATTTTCTCTGGTGATCAGGTATCAACCCAGAATACCCATTTTTTTCTTTGTTTAATTTGCTTACAACACACACACACACAGACTTACAAACTCACATTCTAGTCTTTAGATGCTATTTTAGTCCCTGCAGATTTTTTTAAAAAATGTTAAAGATTCATGACTCTTACAAGCCAACAGCTCAGTCTTAAAAGGATTAAATTGCAACAAGGCACTATTTTTCAGGACTGAATTGCAATAAGTCATTAATTTTTTGGACTAAATCAAACATTTAGAAAATTTAAGAACTTCGATAACAACTATGGCTAAATTGGTAGTTTACCTTGTATAATTTTAATACAATTTATCAGAAACTTCTCTGTATATTGTTTGTGCCCGTTTTCCTTAAAATCTTAAATGAGCTTTTGGTATGAGAAATTTCCCCACATTGAAGTCTAGAGGGGACTAATTCAAAGTTGACCTCTTTTAGTCCTTTTAGTTTGATCAAAGGACTGAACATTGAATCAATATCAAACTAATTAGGTAAGCTCCATCAGATGAGAGCGTAGCAATAATGTGTTGTGTACTATAATCTATTATTCTCTTGTCCTGTATGACTAGTTCATGTCAGAGTGGGGTCAGGTTGCCTAATGTTTGATGTTAAAGGCTCAAACTTTGTATAATTAGAGGTCATTAAAATGCAATCTATGTCCCATAATGACATCTTTTTCGCCATCAATCATGGGTAACTGGTAACTGCGGGACCTATTTCTGCACTTAAGGAAACTAAACCCCATCACTATTAGTATGGAAAAGTCTTTCCAATCCCAGAATTGAGGTTCGAAATCATAAATGCCTTCTGGTTGTTGACAATTTCAATTTGTAGTTGCAGTTGCCTGCAGCATTTATTATATTAATGAGCTTGGAAAATGAAAGGCTTATCCAACTATTCATACATGTACTTTTTAGTTAGTCCTCCAAAAATATCTATATTCATCTATTTGGTTTTCGAATCTTGTTCTTATTATGATTGAAGTCTTCAATTATTATTTTCTTAACTTGTTACTTATCAGTCTGTGGCCCCTAAGTCTGTACATCTGGCTAATGAGATACTCAAAATTACCGAATGAAAAAAATTTGCAACTGCAAGAACAGAATTACTGTATGACAATTTTCAGTGACTGAAAAGCAAACTTACCTGAAAAGATACATTAAATCCCAAGTAGTTTGTTGGTTGTGGGGCTTTGACTATATATGTCAAGTAGGACCTGTTGAAATAACTTGGCAACCCCACCGCATGATCATATGCTTACAAAGATGGCACCTAACAATTTTTTTTTTAATGTTCACAATGTATCCTTCTTCTATCTATTTTACGGTTTAGATCATCATTAATCTTTATTTTAGCTGAGAGATCCCATAATGGGAGTAAAGCTCTCTTAACAAAGAAGTGTCTTTTACTTGAGATCTTGTCAATGGAGGATTCTGTATCTACCACTTCAACTAACTACTTATAGGTTGAAACCTAACACTTTGATGGATAACCAGACACAATTAATGTCACAGTGATGAAGAAAGAGGTCATGAGTTCTTGAAATTTGAGCAAAGATAGATAGTTTTATTTGATGATGATGATGATGATGTTGATGCAGGTAATGGCATATGTGACAGTAGCAGCAGTGGCAGCAGCAGTACAATCAGCGATGTTTGCAAAAGTGGGGCAAAAAGAGCTGCAATGGATGAAGGTGTGTGATATGTATGGAAAATTCTGCAATCAAGTGGGAGAAGGACTAGCTAGTGCATTTGTGGTTAGCCTTAGTATGGTGGTTGTCTCTTGTATTTCTGCTTTTAGTCTCTTTCGTTTGTATGGTGGTGGTACCAAAAATAAGAATGCAGGAGGGTGGTAGGTTACCAAGTTAGTTAGCTAGCTAGCTACGATAGGGTTAGTTAACTTAGTACTTAATTAATCACCTACCAGTGTCTCCCACCTTTCTTGTTTTCTTGTTTAGTTGTTGTTTGTGTAATAGTTTTGCTAGTTACAGGACTCGTTTTTTTGTTTTTGTTTGTGTATGTAATGTGATGAATATGACAGTGATATATCATATATATGACAGTAATATATATATAAGAATCTGATCAAGCTTTGTCTGTTACTGCTCTTCTAGTATTGTTTAATGATGGTAGGTTATGAAGCATGGAGACACCAAATTATAACTTCTGATGTGTCATATTCAATTCTGACTCTAAAATTTGATATATGCATTGCCCAAGTTGGTATAAACGCCATACAAATTTTTTTTTTGATAGAAATATAAATGCCATACAATTAATTCGTATGTTTTTATTTTATTATATTAGTTATTAATGCCTGAATATATATTTTATAATTTTATATTATTATAAAAAATAAAAATTATAAATATATATTATAACATTTTTTTAAAAAATTTTAAATTATATTTTTTTTACAAGTAATATAATCAAATTTTATAAAATATTATGTAAATATTTGACAGAAAAATTAATAAAATAATAGAATATATTAAATATGATATAAACATGCAAAATACCATCATTTTAAAAACATAAATTGTGAAATTTATTTTTTGAGAGAACAAAATAATACTTGATATCAACATCAAGTGTAAGAACAACATTCAGATTTCAGAGCGACGTTCTCTCCTTCATCTTCAATAGGGTCATGTAATTGCCTTGGAAGTTCTAATGAGGACGGTAAATTGATCTCTTTCCCCTCTTATTCTGCAAATTATGGTTATTTACCGTCTATTTCGTGAATGATTGAAGTGGATTTTGCTGATAACTTTAACATCCTATTCTTTGTCTATTACATAACTAGAACTCTAAAAGCGCGTCATCATAAAACGTCTTTTGCATTCTTCTACCTCATCTCTTTTCGCCGAACTCAGAAAATGGGTATTTTGAGTTTTTCCCCTTCTTTGAAGCTGCATTTGTTCCGATGCAGGGAGGAATTTATGAGTGAACAAATTTGTTCCACTTAAGAGTTGAGTGTTATTCCATTGCTGTATTATATTGTATCGATATTTTATATTGTATCTATGTCCATTTTCCATTGCTGTATTATACGTTTGAACAATCCTAATTGGTGAGTCGGCTTGCCAGAACCTGAGCTATTTTGTTTATTGTGAAATCTAGAGAGTATCATAATGGTATGCAGGGGAATAGAATGTTTTAGCTGGGTTCTTTTTCAGAAGCTGAATTCTTGGGCTCAGTGGTCGTGTATGCTTCTTTCCTCCCTTTTGTGGACAAAGTTAACTATACAAACTTGGTATAAATAGGTTTTCGCACAAAAAATTAAATTTGGATTCTTCATATAAGAAACAGGAGATAATATGGGTTTTTTTTTTCCGGGAAAAGGAAAAAGCTGTAGGCAGATGAATGGCCGTAGTAGTAGCGATATAAGAGTGTATCAACTGAGTTAAGGGTCGTAAGGAATGGGAATTAAGCAGAGTTTGTTCCTCCTTCCAACGACAGCTCCAGAGGCTTCAGCCATATCCAAGTCCTCTGGTTTCATTCCATTTGGGAGTTCCCAGTCAAAATGATACAGTAATTTTGCTAGAGGAAGCTCCAAATTGGCTAAACCAAATGAAATACCTGGACACATTCTCCTTCCTGCTCCAAAAGGAATGTACTCAAAGTTGGTTCCTTTGAAATCACCATTGGAAGCACCATCACCTTGGAACCTCTCTGGCATGAATCTCTCTGCATCATGCCAATGCTTAGGGTCTCTTCCAAGTGCCCATGCGTTCACAATGACTTTAGTCTTCATGGGTATTTCATATCCATTAATCTTGCATGGTTCTCTGCATTCTCTTGGGATCAGCAATGGAAGAGGTGGGTCTAATCTCAATGTTTCTTTTATTACTGATTTGAAGTAGCTCAGTTCACCTAAATCGCTCTCTTTGATTCTTTCCTTTCCTCTAAAAGCTTGTCTGATCTCTGCTTGTGCCTTCTCCCTCACTTTGGGGTTTCTCATTAGCTCTGACATAGCCCACTCTAGTGTTGTTGATGAAGTATCTGTTCCAGCAGCAAACATGTCCTGGATATGTTGAATTTACTTTAATAATAATATTCATAATTAGATCCAGAAACATTTTCAGAGTTATATCGATTACATTAGGCACACTTTTCAAGAAGATGTGTACTCACATGTTTATTTGTTAGTCTTTTGGAAAATTTAAGCACTACTTTTAGGTTTTTTTTTATTAATTTCTCCTTTAAAAATGATTAAATAGTTTACTTTTGTAATTCTTTTAATTCCATTGATTTGTTGGGGACACATAAATTCAGTCTCACAGTAAAACTAGATAACAATATATGAATGGTTTCAAGGAAAATTCGGTATATGAAGAACTTATGTAAGACCCTACTTTAATTTATTTTATTATGAGGCCCCCTTAGATTTTGTGAGAGAAGATAGACTAACCCAAATGACTGCTTTGATGTTGTTGGTTGTGATTGGAATGTCAAGGTTGGCATTGTGTTGGATCCTCAGAAGAACCTGAACAAGATTCTCATCTCCTGTTTCACCCTTTTCTTTTTCTCTTGTCCTTTGCTTTTCTTGATTTTCAGCGATAATGTTCTCCAAGATCTTGTCACTCCTCCTATGGATCTTTTCCAATTTTGGTCTCATCCCAGTTATGAAATGTATAGGTTTCACCGAAGGAAACAAGTCAGCAAGATCAAAACCATCTGACGCTTCTATTGCTTCCTTGACCAAACTCACAAACTCTTGTTGGTCCTTGGATATGTTACCAAAAGCAGCCCTGGAAACAAAGTTACTGATCAACTCTGCAAATATGCTGCTAATATTGACTGGTGAACCTGAAGATGACTGAATCCTCTGTATGAGCTTGTCAACCTCTTCTTCTCGGATATAGGAGAAAGACTGAACCCTCTTTGCACTCAAAAGCTCTAACATGCATAATTTCCTCATCTGTCTCCAGTAATCACCATATGGGGCAAAGGCAATGTCAGTAGACCCATATCCCATGATTTCTGAGGACAGAAACACTGGCCTCTGTGAAAAAGCAAGGTCATGTGTTTTCATTATCTGCTTGGCTATGTTTGGGCATGAAACTACCACTGCAGAAATTTCACCCAATTGAAGGTGCATCAAAGGTCCATATTTTTGGGAGAGTTGATGCAGAGCATGGTGGGGTGGTGAGCTTGCTGCTACTGCAGCTAGTTGATGAAGGTTCCCTATAAGAGGTAGCTTCCATGGCCCTGGGGGAAGTTTATGTGTTAAACTATTCTTCTTATGATTATACTTGTTTGCAACCCAAAGTATAAAAGAGAGGAAAAAGGTAATGACCAACAATGAAGATTGGGTTTCCATGGGATCAAATGCTTGTAAAGCTTGTTTTCTCACAATTCTCTAAGTCACACGTAGATTTAACACGTATATATGCATCTAAGGGATTCCGTTGCATAAAAAGGAAGATTCGGTCTTGTCCATTTGATATATATATATACAGAAAAGAAAATTACATGATTATTGTCTATCTGACGTAAAATATTTGTCTATCCTTGGGTACACATTATAAAATACGTTAACACTTGTGAGAATATAAGTTTAGCATAAACTACCAAGTACCAACTATTGAGGTGGGTTCTTCAATGAATGTTTCCACTTTCCACAATTGATATATATATACAGAAAAGAAAATTACATGATTATTGTCTATCTGACGTAAAATATTTGTCTATCCTTGGGTACACATTATAAAATAAGTTAACACTTGTGAGAATATAAATTTAGCATAAACTACCAAGTACCAACTATTGAGGTGGGTTCTTCAATGAATGTTTCCACTTTCCACAACCAAGTTGGAACGATAAAAATTCAAGTGTATTCTTGCCGGCTAGCGGCCACAACGATTGTCACGAGAAGCTAAGTTTCATAAATGTTTGTTTGTTTTCTAATTTTTTATTTTTTATTTTTGGCCTGAATGTTTGTTATCTAATTTGACTCTATTGGATTCCAACTTTTTTTTCCCACAGCTTATTCATCAGCAAAAGTTTTGGATGCGATGTCTCCTTCACTTCATTTTCTTAAGAACATCTCCTATTATTTTTTGATACAATCAAAGGTCAGTGCAGGATTCTTCCAAGATGTTTTTTTGTTTGTTTTACTTCGTACACTACATGATATAGATCCTCTATAGTGCATTAGAGGTGTAAAACTAAGAGAGAAAATAACAATTATAGAGAGAAAGTGTTAATAAAACCCACATCTCTGACATTTTCTCTCTCTAACTGTTCATTTATCTTTTAGCAATATACTTATAGTGCACTACAAGGATCTAAATTCGTACACAATTTGTCAAAATTAAATTCAGTTTAGATATTTATGGTGTTAAAGGCTTGAAGCCTAACATCTGAGATCATTTCAATGTTTTTAGTTGCCTGTAGTTATAAAGTTTCGAGTGATGAAAAATATTAGTTCTCATTTATTTGTCTTTCTCCTCTCATCTGCCCAACTTTAATTTTCAACTTTCAAAAAACTAATTAATGAGAATTCAAGTTTTCCATAATGTTTACCTTTAATATCTCAAGGTTAAATATAGATTTTTGGTTAAATAGTCATTTTAGTTTTAAAACTATTTTTTATTCCATTTTAGTACTCAAACTTTCACATATTTCTGGTTTTTGTCATTATTTTTAATTTGAATAGTGGAGATGAATAATTTTCCACTCATATATATATCATAATAAGTTAGTTTGCTAAAAGAGAAAGAAAAATATTCTTTCATAAACACAAATTAGAAATAAATTTGTGGTTGAATTTTCTTTTTTAAAATAAAAATTTTTGTTCCTCTCTTTGCAAACTCACTTATTGGAATACATATAAGATCGATCTAGGTTAGAAATAACGACAAAAACAAGACAAAATCACTTTTTGGACTAATAGTGGAACAAATTTGAAAATTTGAGAACCAAAGTGGAACAAAAAATAGTTTTAGGGCCAAAATGAAAGTGACCCTATAATTTGAGGATTAAAGTGACTATTTGATCTAAATTTTTTTTATATGAGTTAAAATACATCTTTAGCATCTTATATCTAAAAAAAAAAGTTTTAATATAGTTTTCTGGATTACAAACATTTAGGTTTGAATTTGATATCCATATTGCTTAGACTGACCTTAAGTTATTTTAAAAATTAAAGAATAAAAGTATTACCTTTAAATCGAATGTACCAAATTGAAACTTAAAAAGTTATAGTAACCAATTGTAAATTGTAGTCATATTTTAATAAAAAAAAATGCTCACATAAGAGAATTGTAATATTTTTCTCTCTTATCTTTTAAAAATCATATGATGTGATGTGGACTGTAGCTGTGACGAGGATCCTCTTCTAACTTAGAGACTTGCTCTAGAGTTAACATGTTGTCATGTAATATATTTTGTTTCATAGTCAAAGCGAAATAAATACAATAGTTTTATAAATATTAAAAGAAATCATCCATAAATATATATAATCATCGCATACAAAACAGGAGACATTATGTGGTTTATTTTCAGGGTTGAAGGTAGAAGTGGTAAGCAGAGAGGTAGTGTTGTTGATATGAGAATATAAGATGATAGTGTGCCAACTGAGATTATGGTGGAGTGACATAAGGAATGGGAATCAAGCAAAGAGTGTTCTTCCTTCCAACTATAGATCCAGAGGCTTCAGCCATATCCAAATCCTCTGGTTTCATTCCATTTGGAAGTTCCCAGTCAAAATGATACAATAATTTTGCCAGTGGAAGCTCCAAATTGGCTAAACCAAATGAAATACCTGGACACATTCTTCTTCCTGCTCCAAAAGGAATGTACTCAAAGTTGGTTCCTTTGAAATCTCCTTTGGAAGCACCATCACCTTCAAACCTCTCTGGCATGAATCTCTCTGCATCATGCCAATGATTAGGGTCTCTTCCTAATGCCCATGCGTTTATAATGACTTGAGTCTTCATGGGTATTTCATATCCATCTATCTTGCATGGTTCTCTGCATTCTCTAGGAAGCAGCAATGGAAGAGGTGGGTGTAATCTCAATGTTTCTCTTATTACTGACTTGAAGTAACTGAGTTTGTCTAGATCACCCTCATTCATTCTTTCCTTTTCACTAAAAGTTTGTCTTATCCCTGCTTGTACCTTCTCTCTCACTTTGGGGTTTCTCATTAGCTCTGACATAGCCCACTCTAGTGTTGTTGATGAAGTATCTGTTCCAGCAGAAAACATGTCCTGGATGTGTTGGAATCACTTAGTTAATGATATTCTCCTTCAAAAATTTGTTCATATGTTTGTTAGTCATCTAGAAAGTTTAATTTAAGTACAAATTCACTTTCTTTTTTAATCAATTCCTCGATAAAAATGGCTAATTTTTATTACTCAACAGTAAATGATTGACTTTTTTAAAAATTTCCTCTCTACAATATGAGTTTAGTGGAATAGTGGGCTATTTGATGTCAAATTCTTATATAATTTTATTCATGTTTTTCCCCCATAGTTTAGTCGTTAAAACAAATATGATTAAGAATCTGTCTAATATTAAAGTGATTGTACGCAGAAAAGCAGATTCCTTTAATTTGTTGGCACCCATATACTCATGGCTCATTGTGAAAAGATAACAATATGAGTGCTTAAAAGGAAAATTCAGTATAGGAAGAACGTAGGTAAGAGTATAAGACCCTACTTACAAAAAAGATTGAACCAATTTTTAATTGACCCTACTTAGAATTTGTGAGAGAAGATATATGTACTAACCCAAATCACTGCTTTGATGCTGTTGGTTGTGACTGGAATGTCAAGTTTGGCACTGTGTTGGATCCTCAGAAGAACCTGAACTATATTCTCATCCCCTGCTTCATCACCCTTTTCTTCATTTCTTCTCCTTTGATTTTCTTGATTCTCAGCGATAATGTTCTCCAAGATCTTGTCCTGCCTCCTATGGATCTTTTCCAATTTGGGCCTCATCCTACTCATGAACTGAATAATAGGTTTCATTGAAGGAAACAGATCAGCAAGATCATGACCTTTTTGTGACACTAGTATTGCTTCCTTGGCCAAATTCACAAACTCTTGTTGATCCTTTGATGATATGTTACCAAAAGCAGCCCTGGAAACAACTTTACTAATGAGTTTGACAAACATGCTGCTAATATCCACAGGTGAACCTGAAGATGACTGAACTGAATTTATGAGCTTGTCAACTTCATCTTCTCGGATGTAGGAGAAAGATTGAACCCTCTTGGCACTCAAAAGCTCTAACATGCATATTTTCCTCATCTTTCTCCAGTGATCACCATATGGGGCAAAGGCAATGTCAATATACCCATAAGTCAAGATTTCTGAGGACATTAACTCTGGCCTATATGAAAAAGCAAGATCATGTGTTTTCATTATCTGCTTGGCTATGTCAGGGCATGAAACAACCACTGCAGAAACTTCACCCAATTGAAGGTGCATCAAAGGTCCATATTTTTGGGAGAGTTTTTGTAGACCATGGTGAGATGGTGAGCTTGCTGTTGCTTGAGCTACTTCATGAAGACTTCCTAAAAGAGGTAGATTCCTTGGCCCAGGGGGAAGTTTATGGGGCACCCTATTTTTTTTATGACTCAACATTTTTGCAAAGCCATAGTATAAGGAAAGTGAGGGAAAAAGTAATGGCCAAAAACATTGAAGATTGGGTTTCCATGGGATCAAATGTTTGTAAAGCTGCTTTCTTCACAATTCTCTCTAAGCCACGCCTAGATTTAATATGCATGTGTCCAAGGAGTTCCATGGCACTTAGTCTTCTCCATTTGATGATGCTTCCTAGGTAATAGGTATATATTAAAACTACATGATGAATCTCAATCTGACAATTTTTTTTTTCTTGGGTAAACGGCATAAGATACCATTATGGTATAGGATACACTACCAAAGTACCAACTAGTAAGGTGGGTTGTTCAATGAATGATTCCCATGTCTAGAGCATCGTCTCTTATTTGACTGATAAGAGGGTAATGTTTTGATGATGTAATCAAATCTCAACGTGGGTTCCATCCAAGATTTTTGTTACTTTTTTTTTGTTTTCGCACATAATAACTACGAAAGTTAAAGTCAATGCTGAATGTTTAAGGTGTTTGAGGTCAACATCTGTTGGTTCATTTCAATATTTTTGGATGCCTGTATTTGTATAATTGTTACTCTCTTCTGATAGGTCTTACCTCTTTTTTTTCTAACTTTTAATAAATTAATTGTTATAATCAATGAGAGCTCCAGATTTTCTTAATAAGTCATTTGATGCAATGGGATGGATAAGATGCAGAAACTTTTAGGGAATACTACTAGGAACTTTAGCGGATCCAGTCCCCTGAATGTTTAATACAATTACAGTGCAAGAAATTCTTTCTTTTTTAGATTTCTCTAATCTTTACAAAATTAAATTGCTTTTGATTGAATTAAAAGAATAAACAAATTTATTGATGTACAGAAATTAATTCAAGTACTATACTTGACGTCTGCACTAAAATAATATATAACGTTAGAACATACTAATGTATAAACTACTTAAACTCTTAACGTTTTTGCAAACATATTAATCCCTTAGTACATGAGTTTAAAAAATAAATTGTTTCCAACTTGGAAGTATTATTCTTGTAGTTTTGATACCTATCAAAGCTCAAACTGATATATATACGTTCTATATCAAGATGNAGAATAAACAAATTTATTGATGTACAGAAATTAATTCAAGTACTATACTTGACGTCAGCACTAAAATAATATATAACGTTAGAACATACTAATGTATAAACTACTTAAACTCTTAACGTTTTTGCAAACATATTAATCCCTTAGTACATGAGTTTAAAAAATAAATTGTTTCCAACTTGGAAGTATTATTCTTGTAGTTTTGATACCTATCAAAGCTCAAACTGATATATATACGTTCTATATCAAGATGGCTGATTGTTATCCCTTACCATCAACTTATAATCTTCTAGCTATAAAAACTACAGTACTGCAACGGTAATATAGTCGAGAGATATAGAAGAATTTCTCAAGTGCTTATGATTGGCTTTCCATTTTGTTGTTTTTGCTTTACATTGCTGTTAATTTTCTTTGCAAAAGATTCCCAACCCTCATTGCATTTTTTAGGATGTTTCTATTATAGGGGTTAACGTATTCATGAAGCGATTTGTGTTTTTACCAATCAAACTGGGGAAAATACAAAGAAGGTGGGGAAACAACTAGTCAAATCAATACTTGAGTGTCCCTCGCATTATTGATGGAAAAGTGGCTTAAGCTAGAGGAATTATCTTATTTTTATCACTGGTGCCTGAAAGCTGTTCGATGAAATGATTAAGAAGCAAAAGGACAATGGACATGAAGAAGAAAGAAACATAGCACAATCAGAGTTTTATGCGTTGTCATTTGATGGAAGAATATAAGAGCTGGGAATCAAATTTAGGTTATCCTTCCTTCTAGACACGCCTCCAAAGATTTCAGTCATATCAAAGTCCTCTGGTTTCATTCCATTTGGGAGTTGCCAGTCAAAGTGATAGAGTAAGCATGCTAGAGTAAGCTCAATACCAGCTAAACCAAATGAAACCCCAGGACACATTCTCCTTCCTGCACCAAAGGGAATATATTCTAAGTTTTTCCCTTTGAAATCATAACAATTGCCATGGAACCTCTCTGGTATGAAGCTCTCAGCATCATACCAATACTGTGGATCTCTTCCTAGTGCCCATACATTTACCATGACATTAGTCTTCTTTGGTATATCATATCCACCAATTTTGCAGGATTCCCTGCATTCTCTTGGGATCAACAAAGGAGCAGGAGGGTGTAACCTTAATGTTTCTTTGATCACTTGCTTTAAGTAACTAAATTCCTTTATATCATTCTCATTGACTGTTTTCTTTCCCATCATAGCCTCTCTAATTTCAGCCTGTGCTTTCTCCCTTACTCTTGGATTCCTCATCAGCTCGGACATAGCCCAGTCTATTGTTGTTGCTGATGTGTCTGTTCCAGCACTGAACAGGTCCTGCATAATCAGTGTTCAAGTTCTTTCTATATTAGACTAATCTGCAATTTGAGTCCATGGAAAATGCATGTTTCATTAAGCCAGTCCTCAGAAGATAACCGCCATACGTCTTCTAAATTTTTTGAAAACTTATGAATAAAAGACTTTGTCTGTGGGCTAAATTGATGAGTTTTTGAAAATTTTTAAGACCCAAATGACTATAATTATCTTTGACAGAACAAGAAATTCTGTAATTATTTTGTGAAATATATTCAACATAAGGAAAAGATTTATAGTAGGCCTATTAGTAGTGGTAGTACTAACCCAAATCACTGCTTTGATGTTGTTGATTGTAAGTGGGATCTCATGGATGGGACTTTGTTGAATTCTTAGAAGAACCTCAAGGAGAGTCTCATTCCCATCTTGTGCTTTCATCTGCTGCTTTTCTAGGTTCTCCTTGATAGTTTCCTCTAATATCTCGTCAATCCTCTTGTGGATCTTCTCCAATTTGGCTTTCAACCTGGTCATGAGATGAAGAGGCTTCCATGAAGGAAACAAATCAACCACATTAAATCCTCCTGACAGGTCAACTACTTCCTTTACCAGACACAGAAGTTCATTCTGGTGTTTGTGTTTGTCACCGAATACTGCTCTTGCAACAAAGTGACTCGTTAGAGGGAAAATCCTGTTGGTGAGATCAATTGATGAGCCTGCAGATAACTGAATTGATTGTATGAGGTGAGCCATCTCTTGTTCTCGTATGTAAGAAAAAGACTGAACCCTCTTGGCACTCAGAAGCTCTAGAGTGCATATTTTTCTCATCTGCCTCCAGTAATCACCATACTGAGAGAAAATAATGTCTGCTGAGCCATATACTATAATTTTGGCTACAAATGGCTGTGGCCTATTCACAAAACAAAGATCATGTGTTTTTGTGATCAGCTCTGCCATGCTAGGGGATGATACAATGACTGTAGAAATTTGACCAAGTTGTAAGTGCATCAAAGGTCCATATCTTTGAGAAAGTTCTCGAAGAGCATGGTGTGCAAGTGAGCCTGCTCCTACTAGTTGATGAAGGTTTCCTATCAGAGGTAGCTTCCATGGCCCTGGGGGAAGTTTAGGAACTACACTCTTAGCATGGCCTACTTTAGAATTGTGATTATTTGCTACCCAAAGAAACAGGAAGAAGAAGAGAAGGAGGAAGAAAGTAACTAGTACTACCATGAAAGAAGATTGGAATGGCATCTTTTGGGTTTGAAGGTTTTTGGTTCAGTCTTTAGGGGTTTTAAAGTGTTGAGTGGTTTTGGGGTTTGAATGGTTGAATGGATGATTTAATGATTGATGAGTCACTCTTACCTAAAACAATCTAGAAAGTAAATTTGATTTAGTTTTTAAAAGACAAAAAACATTTCAAAAAATTTAGAAAATTAAATATGAAAGTAGAATCAATTTGTTTTCTTTGTTAAAGTACGAATATAATATGATTCTAAATTATGTTGAATAAAATGACTAAATTAATTGTAATTACATTTCAATAAGTAATTCTTTTTTCTTTTTTTTTTTGCTGTAAAATCTTATCTTGCGGTTGTGGAAAAGCAACAACCTTTGAAGTGCAGAAATTGCAATTTCAGCATGTGACTGTGCTTGATAATAATAGAAGGCGAATTCAAAAGAAACTTGTTCTGAGTAATAATGGCCTCATCTTCCACACCACAAATCAAAAAGGTCCCTCCACGTTAATCAGATGGAACTCAATGTCTAGCACGATTTTGAAATTTAAATTTAAGACAACAATCCACATTTTGTCTTCTAATAATTACTGATGCCTCTGAAATTTGAATCCCAATGTTTTTGTCTTTTGTGGCTTATCTTATTGTTCAGAAAAAAAGTGATTTTGTCGAAACCTTGATGTCTTGGTCGTCAAAATTATGTACGTGAGTATCAAATTGGTGATGCCAAAAAAAAAAAGTATCAAATTGGTCGTTAAAATTATATTTCATATCATTTAAAAATCGTATGATCAGATGTTCAAGTGTTGTTAAAATCGGACCGGACGCTTTTACCGGTTTAACAGTCAACCAACCACTAGAACAAGTTGATTCAACCTAAAAAATCAAACTAGTAGTTAGACTGGATTAGATCAGATTTAACCGGCCAAAACCGTTAAACCGACGGTCCAACAACTCACTATTTCTTTTTTAATATAATTTCACATTTTAACTTTTAAATACACAAATTAATGAAATAAGATCTAAAGTTCACTTAATTTATTTTATTTTATAAAAAAATTTATTTGATTTGCATAAAGTTTATTAATTTAAAAATCTATCTAGTTATATATATATATATTATGTTATCTTTATTTTATGTCTTTGTATTGTTCTTATAACGTAATCTATTTCAATTTAACAAATAAAAAATAAAAATATTGAACTATTAATTTTCATTGTGTGTATATAATGTTTATATTTAATATATAATAAAAGTAATTAATATTTATTATTTATTATATCATCTGGTTCGACCGATAGTTTAAACTGATCAAATCATGAAGCGAACACTTGTCTGAGTCATTGAACAGTTCGGTCCTAACAACATTGGTATAAACTGTAGTTGTAAGTTCCGATTGTTTACTTCATTTTGTGAATTTCCCTGAAATATTTTTTTAGCCAAAAGAAGAATTTCTCTAATCTTTACATTAACTACATAATTAACTTTCCATTGCCTAAATTAACAAAATAAACAAATTTGTTGACGCGCCCACAAATTAATTCAAGTACTAATGCTTGACGTCAACACTAAAAAGTCTAAAATAAAAAGAAAAATTTGTTTGAACTATCTAAATATAAAACATACTAATGTACAAAGTATAAACTACTTGCAAGTTTTTGCCAACAGCCTAACACATATAAGTCCTTAGTACATGAGTTTCAAAAAGCAATTTTGTTCCAACTTCGAAGTATTATTATCCTTGTCTTGATACCTATCAATGCTCAAACTGATATATATATATATACCTTCTACATCAAGATGGCTGATTATTATCCCTTATCGTCAACTTATGATCTTCTGTGTACGAAAACTACAGTACTGCCTTCAAAAAATGTTTTTGGCAAAAGATTCGCAACCGTCGTTGCATTCTTTAGGATGTTGTTTCTATTATAGGATGGTGGGAAACAACTAGCTAGTCAAATTAACACTCAAGAGGGCATCTCACATTATTGATTGCAAAGTGGCCTAAGCTGGCTGAATTATATTATTTTTATTACTGGTGCCTGAAAGCTATTCGATGAAATGACAAAGAAGCAAAAGGACAATGAACATGAAGAAAGAAACACAACACAAACCGAGTTTTATTATGCCTTGTTATTTGATGGAGGAATATAAGTGTTGGGAATCAAAATATAGGTTATCCTTCCTTCTAGCTACACCTCCAAAGATAGGCCACATTTCAGTCATATCAAAGTCCTCTGGTTTCATTCCATTTGGGAGTTGCCAGTCAAAGTGATAGAGTAAGCATGCTAGAGGAAGCTCAACACTGACCATACCAAATGAAACCCCAGGACACATTCTCCTTCCAGCACCAAAGGGAATATACTCTAAGTTTTTCCCTTTGAAATCATAACAAGTGCCATGGAACCTCTCTGGTATGAAGCTCTCAGCATCATACCAATACTCTGGGTCTCTTCCAAGTGTCCATGCATTAATTATGACGTTGGTCTTTATGGGTATCTCATATTCTCCAATGATGCAGGGTACCCTGCATTCTCTTGTGATCAACAAAGGAGCAGGAGGGTGTAACCTTAATGTTTCTTTGATCACTTGCTTTAAGTAACTAAATTCCTTTATATCATTCTCATGGACTGTTTTCTTTCCCATCATAGCCCCTCTTATTTGTAACATCCTTATAAAATAATGGATGAAACTAATGCCTAACAAGAACTAACAATGCAAGGCACAAAAGAAAACTAAAAATACATGAGGCTCAGCCTCTACAAAAGTCGCGCAGGGCCCAGCTCAGAATACAAATAAAATAAAATCTATATAACTGCCCTTCTACACCCGACTCCCAGCACGACCTCAACGATCCTGAACCTGCACTAACACAACTGAAATGTTGTAGGGTGAGAATCTGGGGAGATTCTCAGTAGGGTTGTAGTCTCTCTACTTGAACCACAGTCCCCCACTCAACAACAAACTTCAAGCACAAGTTCACAGCATGCATTTCTAGCATACAAGCACAATTTATAAACATACATATTCACTAACCACTGAGCATCAACCAATTAATAATCATCACATTACATCTTCATCCAATAATAACCAACCAGATCAACAAGTATCACAATATTTGTAAAACAGGAAGCTGGCGGTGACAGTCAAGTCAGCCGATACCTCAAAGTAGGTAATCCAGCACATAAGATAATTCAACAGTATAATAATCATTCATTATTTATATCCTATTCATTCAAATACACATTATCCATAAAGCATTCATACCACAACGCTGGCGGGGACATCGCGTCAACCCTTACATCCATATAAGGCTTCATACCTCTATACAGGAATACCAGCCCATCAATACCACAATATAATAATCCATAATATCACAACGCTGGTGGTGACAAATCGTGTCAACCAAATACCCCACAATAGGTAAGCCAGCCCAACGTGTCATGATCAAATAACAGTGGTCATCCTGACCAAGGCATCCGGAACGTCTCCCGGTGTGCAATACCAAACAGCCTGTCACTTAAGGAATCCACCAAAGGACATTACCCGACTATTCATCGCGAATAATGGGGAGGAACTCATCACTTCCTCAGTGAATCATGACACAACTCCATCATACCATATTTCAACACCTTTCATACTGTTGGGCTTGGTCACTCCAAGTGAAGGCCCATTCTCAAGTCAGCCCAAGGCTTTGCCCCAGCAGCTAGGGTTTCATTTTCTGGTGTGGAGTGGTGTGGAGAGCAAGCCAAGCAAAAATGGTAGAGAGTAAGAAAAACGCATAGTGAGAGAGGGTGAAAACCTAGAAACTGTTTTTCTCTGGCAGCAGTTACTTCCGGCGAAATCCAACGGTGCAACCTTCTCCGATCAAGCTGAAATTTGGAGGGTATGTTCTTGACATCCTAGTCTTGATATCCTACGGTCAGTTTTTCGATTGGAGCTTTGGTTTGGTAGAAACGGATTTTTGAAGTTCAAGGAGCGTCCTATCCAGACTTCCTGAACGACGTTTATTGTCGGACAACTCCAACGGTGAGATCTTCTCCGAATGAGCTGAAATTTTGAGGTTATGTTTCGGACATTCTGTTCCTTATATCCTACGGTCAGTTTTTGGATTGGAGATGATTTAGGTATTCCGATTGGGTCTTGAAGTGCTGCTCTGTTTTGTGCGTTTTTTTCTTTGTTGTCTCAACTTTATTTGTGCTTGGAGATTTGGGTATTTGTTGGAGGAAGCTTGTGAGTTGAATATATTGTTTTAGGGTCTGTTGAGAGAATATTGCCCTAGATATATTTTGTAGGCTCATTTTGTTAGTGCTTCTTGTACCCAAATTTTGTAAGACAATGTTGTTTACCTCTTTTGTGGTTGTGAGAGGTTGTATAGTTGTATTCTTTGATTGATGCAATAATACTAGTTAGACATTGTTATTTGAATCCTTGGGCAATTGGGCGAAAGTATTGTATTCCATTTTTCTGTTTTGGAATTGTTATAGTGGTTTGTAGTTTTACCGGCATTTCTGCTTCCGCTGCGCCGCCGCCAACCACGCTTGCGCCCGACAAGTGGTATCAAAGCCAGGTTCAACAATGTCTACTATGAAAGTTGACATCGAGAAATTTGATGGGAATATCAACTTCAGTTTATGGCAAGTTAGAATGCTTGCCATGTTAACGCAAAATGGCCTGAAGAAGGCTTTGTTCGGAAAATCAAAGAAACCCGCAACAATGAGCGAGGATGAATGGAATGAGATGGATGATAAAGCTCTCACCGCTATTCAATTGAATCTCAGTAATGATGTTCTGCAAGAGGTTCTTTCAGAGAAGACATCAGCAGATTTGTGGGTGAAGCTTGAGGAGTTGTATTTGACTAAGTCTTTGGCAAACCGACTAGTCTTGAAGCAACGTCTTTTCAGTTTGAGAATGTCTGAAGGTACATCCATTAAAGCTCATATAAGTGAGTTTATTTCTTTGGTTAATGACTTGAAAAATGTTGATGTGAAAGTTGAGGAAGAAGATCAAGCCATGTTGTTGTTATGTTCATTGCCTTCATCGTTTAAGCATTTTAGAGAGACAATCATTTATGGTCGATCAGAGCTTAAATTTGATGATGTTAAGTCCTCTTTATTGAGTAAAGACAAATTGGATAATGAACTTCCATCTACAAGATCCAATGAGTCGGCTTCTAGTTTGGTTGTTAGAGGTAGAAGCAATGAGAGGAATTTTGGCAATAACAAGCAAAAGGGTAGATCAAAGTCTTCAACAAAGGATTTCAAGTGTCATCATTGTGGTGAATCCGGACATATAAAGAAATTTTGCTGGAAATTGAAAAGAGAGAAGAAAAAGGGCAAATCCAAGAAAAGAGATGATCATAATAAAAGGGAAGAAACAGGTGACCAAAGTACTGCTACAGTTGAAGAATTCTTCGTTATTATTGGTGAAGATATTTTGAACTATTCTTGTCATGACTCCAGCTGGGTGATTGATAGTGGTGCAACTATTCATTGCACTTCAAGGAGAGATTTTTTCTCATCATATACACCGGGTGATTTTGGTGTCTTGAGGATGGGAAATGATGGCTCGTCCAAGATCATTGGCAGAGGAGATGTGTGCTTACAGACTTCCAATGGTACGCAGTTGATCCTTAAAGGTGTGAGGCATGCTCCAGATATCAGGCTTAATTTGATTTCAGTTCCACGGCTTGATGATGATGGGTATTGCAACAATTTTGGAAATTGTCAGTGGAAGCTTACCAAGGGGTCTTTGGTTGTAGCACGTGGCAAGAAGGAGCGTAATCTTTACTTTATGCAAGCTAAGCTATGTGAAGGCTTAGTTAATGTTGTTGAAGAAGAAAAGTGTACAGAACTGTGGCATAAAAGACTTGGTCATATGAGTCCTAAAGGGCTTGATATCTTAGTAAGGAAGAATATGCTCTCAGGTGTAAAAGGTATAAATTTGCAACCTTGTGAACACTGTTTAGCTGGAAAGCAAGCAAGGGCATCTTTTAAAAGTTCACCTCCTCACAGATCATCTCATATTTTAGACTTGGTGCATTCTGATGTTTGTGGCCCTGTGAGTACTAAATCTATTGGTGGTTCAGTGTACTTTGTTACTTTCATTGATGATCATTCCAGGAAAGTTTGGGTGTACACTATGAAGACCAAAGATCAAGTGTTTGATGTTTTTAAGAACTTTCATGCCAGTGTTGAGAGGCAAACTGGAAGAAAGTTGAAGTGCATCAGAACTGACAACGGTGGTGAATTTAGAGGTCCTTTTGATGACTACTGCAAAAGTCATGGTATTCGACACCAGTTCACTCCACCGAAGACTCCTCAGTTAAATGGTGTGGCAGAGAGGATGAATAGAACACTTGTTGAGAGAGTTAGATGCATGTTGTCTCATGCCAAGTTACCAAAACTTTTTTGGGCTGAGGCTTTACACACTGCGGCTTATCTCCTTAATCTATCTCCGTGTGTTCCTTTACAACAAGATCTTCCAGAGAAAGTTTGGAGCGGGAAAGATGTCTCCTACGAGCATTTGAAGGTATTTGGTTGTAAAGTTTCTCTTCATATTCCTAAGGATGAGCGGTCAAAGCTTGATGCCAAAACCAAGCAATGCATTTTTCTTGGTTATGGTCTTGATGAGTTTGGGTACAAACTTTATGATCCTAAGGAGAAGAAGATTATCAGGAGTAGAGATGTCGTGTTCTTTGAAGACCAGACCATTGAGGATATTGACAAGGGACCTGAGAAGTCAAGAACTCAAAGTGGTGATTCTACGAGTTATGACATTGGTCCGCCTATCTTGCAAGATCAAGTGTGTAATGACTTGCAAGGTGATGCACCAAATACAGGTGATGTGTATGTTCCTGCTGATGATGATATTTCTGAACCAGGTGATCAGTTAGCTGGAGAGCTAGATGCTCATTTAAGACGATCTAGTAGAGAACGTCGGCCGTCTGCAAGGTATTCTTCATTAGAATATGTGTTATTGTGTGACGGGGGAGAACCTGAAAGTTTTCAGGAGGCTGTAACTGATGAACACAGTGATGAGTGGTTTAGTGCTATGCAGGAAGAGATGAAGTCTTTCTTTGACAATGATACTTATGAGCTTGTTGAGCTTCCTAAGGGTAAGAGGGCCCTGAAGAACAAGTGGGTGTATAAGTTGAAAGTAGATGAGCATGCCACGTCTCCCAAGTATAAGGCAAGGCTTGTTGTCAAAGGCTTCAGTCAGAAGAAGGGAGTTGATTTTGATGAAATCTTTTCTCCCGTTGTGAAGATGTCATCCATTCGTGCTGTTCTTGGCTTAGCAGCAAGTCAAGATTTAGAGATTGAGCAAATGGATGTGAAGACTGCTTTTCTCCATGGTGATTTGGAGGAAGAAATTTATATGGAACAGCCGGAGGGTTTTCAAGTTAAGGGTAAGGAAAACCTTGTTTGTCGTCTGAAGAAAAGTCTCTATGGGTTGAAGCAGGCACCCAGACAATGGTATAAGAAGTTTGAGTCTTTCATGTGTGAGCATGGCTTTGGAAAGACAACTTCAGACCATTGTGTGTTTGTGAAGAATTTTCCAGAAGGTGATTTTCTTATTTTATTGCTTTATGTGGATGATATGCTGATAGTTGGTCATGATAAGTTCAAGATTGACAAGCTTAAGAAAAATATGAGTCAATTCTTTGCCATGAAGGACTTAGGACCAGCGAAGACGATCCTTGGCATGAAAATCACGCGTAACAGGAAGACTGGAAAATTGTGGCTATCTCAAGAGAGATATATTGAGAAGGTGCTTGATAGGTTCAACATGAGTAAGGCGAAGGCTGTCAGTACTCCACTTGGTAGTCACACCAAGTTGAGCTCTAAACAATGTCCATCCACTGAGAGAGAGAAGGAACAAATGTTGAATGTTCCTTATGCTTCAGCTGTAGGTAGTTTGATGTATGCTATGATTTGCACAAGGCCTGACATAGCCTATGCTGTTGGAGTTGTTAGCAGATTCCTCTCCAATCCCGGCAAAGAGCATTGGAATGCAGTTAAGTGGATCATGAGATATCTCCGAGGCACTTCTAGTATGTCATTATGTTTTGGAAGTGAAAATCCTCTTTTAGTTGCCTATACTGATGCAGATATGGCAGGAGATATTGATTCTAGAAAGTCCACGTCTGGTTATATGGTTTGCTTTGCAGGGGGAGCTGTGTCTTGGCAATCTAAGTTGCAAAAGTGTGTGGCTCTTTCTACTACTGAAGCTGAGTTTATAGCAGCTACTGAAGCTTGTAAGGAACTCTTGTGGATGAAGAAATTTTTGTTAGAGATTGGGTTTAAGCAAGATCGATATTTGTTGTTTTGTGACAACCAGAGCGCTATACATCTTGGTAAGAATCCTACATTTCACTATAAGTCTAAACACATAGACGTGAGGTATCATTGGATTCGAGATGTGCTTGAGTCGAAGATGCTTGAACTTGCCAAAATTCATACTGATGAGAATGGGTCGGATATGATGACGAAGATCCTCCCAAAATTGAAACACCAATTTTGTTGTAGCAAGGCTGGTTTGATGGAGCCTCCTTCATTGTCGTGAGGGGGAGATTTGTTGGGCTTGGTCACTCCAAGTGAAGGCCCATTCTCAAGTCAGCCCAAGGCTTTGCCCCAGCAGCTAGGGTTTCATTTTCTGGTGTGGAGTGGTGTGGAGAGCAAGCCAAGCAAAAATAGTAGAGAGTAAGAAAAACGCATAGTGAGAGAGGGTGAAAACCTAGAAACGGTTTTTCTCTGGTAGCAGTTACTTCCGGAGAAATCCAACGGTGAAACCTTCTCCGATCAAGCTGAAATTTGGAGGGTATGTTCTTGACATCCTAGTCTTGATATCCTACGGTCTGTTTTTCGATTGGAGCTTTGGTTTGGTAGAAACGGATTTTTGAAGTTCAAGGAGCGTCCTATCCAGACTTCCTGAACGACGTTTATTGTCGGAAAAATCCAACGGTGAGATCTTCTCCGAATGAGCTGAAATTTTGAGGTTATGTTTCGGACATTCTGTTCCTTATATCCTACGGTCAGTTTTTGGATTGGAGATGATTTAGGTATTCCGATTGGGTCTTGAAGTGCTGCTCTGTTTTGTGCGTTTTTTTCTTAGTTGTCTCAACTTTATTTGTGCTTGGAGATTTGGGTATTTGTTGGAGGAAGCTTGTGAGTTGAATATATTGTTTTAGGGTCTGTTGAGAGAATATTGCCCTAGATATATTTTGTAGGCTCATTTTGTTAGTGCTTCTTGTACCCAAATTTTGTAAGACAATGTTGTTTACCTCTTTTGTGGTTGTGAGAGGTTGTATAGTTGTATTCTTTGATTGATGCAATAATACTAGTTAGACATTGTTATTTGAATCCTTGGGCAATTGGGCGAAAGTATTGTATTCCATTTTTCTGTTTTGGAATTGTTATAGTGGTTTGTAGTTTTACCGGCATTTCCGCTTCCGCTGCGCCGCCGCCAACCACGCTTGCGCCCGACACATACATTATTCATAACCACATATAACAATTCACAATTCAATAATCTCATTCTCTTCAATTACATATCATTCATTACATTTATCCACTTTACTCAAATACTCTTCCAATTATCATCATATCATCATCCATATACTCAATTATATTCACAATTCCATATCATACATTCTCATTTTTCCATCAAGAATCCACAACTAACACAATCATCAACTTTTACCGATCATTCATTTATAATCACATATTCAACTCTTCATTTCTCATACAATTTATCCAACTAGCATAATCAAATGCATAATTGGACACAAAGGTCAATCCATTTATCCATTCTCATAATTCCCTTATCATTCATCAATTATTTACATATATCTTTCATACATGATTACATATCATACACACCAAACCATATGTTCTTAGTCAATTACACAAAACCATTTCATATTACATTTCCATTCTTATATAATTTATCAAACTAATTCATATTCTTTAACCATTTAATTTCCAATCATCAAAATATCACTTATTCATCATACATATACAAAACTCATCAAATATCAATTATAATATCATATATTCATCAAAATGTCATAAACACATATAAACCCTATTTTTCAAACTTCAAGCATTCTTGACCAATTCTCATACTAAACATATTCAACTAACTTTAATCACAATAAATAACTCTTATCATGTCATAAAACATACATGCATCAAGATTATCACAAAATCATTCAACTTCAGAAAATCCTAAGCAAACAAATGAGAGAAGTATGCTTTGAAGTGAGGAGAAAGAGAAGAACCCTACCTAGAAACGATTTGGTCCCTCAAACTCCAGAAATTCTGCATATTTACCAAAACTGGCGTCATTTTCGATCTCGAATTACTCTCCATCCAACCGTTGGAATTGCAAATTCGAACCAGGGTTAGCTTCGCCTCTTTCTCAGCTTCGATTCGAGGGGTAGAACGTTGAAAACGGATCGTTGGATGTGAAGATATCGACTATTCTTTCTTACTTCCTCCAAACCCTCGCTGCTCTGTTTTTCTCTGCGAAATTTCCTCCTTCTCTCGTTCCTCTTATAAGTGTGTATTAAAACACTTAGGGGAAAACTATATTTCTTCCCCCCAAACTTTCTAACTTCTATTAAAACACTCCCTAACATTTCTTTTCTCTCACAACTTTCTTAGTTATTACATTCTAATCCCACTTATCATGTTCATACTCACAAATTTAATTACTTCTATTATAATTACAACTTCTAAAAGTTGCAATTCAGTCCCTTACTACTTCCGGGTATTACATTATTTCAGTTTGTGCTTCCTCCCTTACTCTTGGATTCCTCATCAGCTCTGACATAGCCCAGTCTATTGTTGTTGCTGATGTGTCTGTTCCCGCACCAAACAGGTCCTGCATAATCAATGTTCAAGTTCTTTCTATATTAGACTAATCTGCAATTTGAGTCCTTGGAAAATGCATGTTTCATTAAGGCGGTCCTCAGAATATAACCGCCATATGTCTTCTAAATTTTTTGAAAACCTATGAATAAAAGACCTTGTCTGTGGGCTAAATTGATAAGTTTTTGAATTTTTTTAAGACACAAATGATTATAATTATCTTTGACAGAACAAGAAATGCTGTTATTATTTTGTGAAATATATTCAATATGAGGAAAAGCTTTATAGTAGACCTACTAGTAGTGATAGTACTAACCCAAATCACTGCTTTGATGTTGTTGATTGTAAGTGGGATCTCATGGATGGGATTTTGTTGAATTCTTAGAAGAACCTCAAGGAGAGTCTCATTCCCATCTTGTACTTTCATCTGCTGCTTTTCTAGGTTCTCCTTGATAGTGTCCTCTAATATCTCGTCAATCCTCTTGTGGAGCTTCTCCAATTTGGCCTTCAACCTGCTCATGAGATGAAGAGGCTTCCATGGAGGAAACAAATCAACCAGATTAAATCCTCCTGCCAGGGCAACTGCTTCCTTATGCAGACACAGAAGTTCATTTTGGCGTTTGTGTTTGTCACCGAGTACTGCTTTTGCAACAAAGTGACTCATCAGAGTGAAAATCCTGCTAGTGAGATCAATTGATGAGCCTGCAGATAATTGAATTGATTGTATGAGGTGAGCCACATCTTGTTCTCGCATGTAGGAAAAAGACTGAACCCTCTTGGCACTGAGAAGTTCAAGAGTACATATTTTTCTCATCTGCCTCTAGTAATCACCATACTGAGAGAAAATAATGTCTGCTGAGTGGCTACAAGTGGCTGTGGCCTATTCAGAAAACAAAGATCATGTGTTTTTGTGATCAGCTCTGCCATGCTTGGGGATGATGCAATGACTGTAGAAATTTGACCAAGTTGTAAGTGCATCAAAGGTCCATATCTCTGAGAAAGTTCTCGAAGAGCATGGTGTGGAAGTGAGCCTGCTACTGCTAGTTGATGAAGGTTTCCTATCAGACGTAGCTTCCATGGCCCTGGAGGAAGTTTAGGAACCACACTCTTAGCATGGCCTACTTTAGAATTGTGAATCTTTGCTTGCCAAAGCAACAGGAACAAGAAGAGGAGGAAGAAGAAAGTAACCAGTAAAACCAAGAAAGAAGATTGGAATTGCATCTTTTGGGTTGAAGGTGTTTAGTTCAATCTTCAGGGGTTCTTAAAGTGTTGAATGGTTGAATGGATGATTTAATGATTGATGAGTCTTACCTAAAACAATCTAAAAAGAAAATGCAAGACTCATCAATCATTAAATCATCCATTTTGGAAAGACAGCATTAGGTGACAAATTTGTCGTTTCATCAAAATATTATATGCCACATCAAATTTTATGGGTTGCCAAGTGAATGTTAGAGTTTCCAAGTCAGTAAATAAATATTTTCATAGTCAATAAAATAAAATAACTCAAACCTAGTTATTCTTACCTTAAATTCATTGCTGCCGTTTGAAGCTCTTGGATAACAAAAAAAAACACTGAGCCATTGATGAACGAATGCAGAGCCATGGATGATCTCGAAGCATTAAGTCCATTTCAGCACTCTCATCTCCACTGCATCAGTCTTCACAATGGCTTGGAATGTTGCATCGAGAAGGATCTTCCCATAGTCATACCCAATATTCCATGGTTTGGATTGTTGCATCGAGAAGGATTTCTCAGTCATACCCAATATTCCATGGCAAACAACGACAATGAGTAACACCAAAAGCATAATGTGTATATATATATATATATATTGGCAAAAACATTATTTTTTCTCCAAACTTTATATTAAACGTTAATTTCATCTTGAATATTTTTTTACGGACAATTTTATCCCCAATATTTCATATTTTAGTCAATTTTATCCCTAAATCAATTTCCTTCAATAAATTAACGACATATTTCATCTTATTTTCCAATTTGAGTTAAAATTTGAGTTTCCTTTTCTATCAGTTTTATATTTAATGTCATTAGCTATATAGAATCAGTCATTAATATTTGGTTAAAATAAAGGGGAAGGACAAAATTGACCAAAATGTGAAATATTTGGGACAAAATTGACTACAAGAAAAAGAATAAGGATAAAATTGACAACTGGTGTAAAGTTTGAGGACCAAAAGGGTACCTTTGTCTATTTTCTTTTCCATGTTTTTGATTTGTTTATATGAGAGGAGCTGTTTGCTCGTCAATGATTTGGTTTTCGCAAAGTATTTTTATTAAGAATCTGAATTGTTATAATTTTAATTTAGTGTTTAAAATAATTTGTTTGTATCAGAATTATCAACTTAAAATATTATAATCAAAATATCAGTAATCAGATATAAGTGTGGGGTACCAAGATGGAGAAATTGCAATTTCAACATGAGAGAGGAGACGGTGCTTGACAAATGACAATAATAGAAGGCGAATTCAAACGAAACTCGTTACGAGTACCTCATCTTCCACACTACAAATCAAAAAGTCCCACCACGTTAATCAGATGGAACTCAATGTCTACCACGATTTTGGAAATTAAACCTAAGACAACAATCCACATTTTTGTCTTATAATAAATAATAATGCCTTCGAAATCATTTAAAATAATAATAACAAATAATGCCTCTGAAATTTGAATCCACATTATCAATAAGTACTTGGGTTTCATACTCCCAGTGGCTAGTATATCGTATTATTATTGTATCAGGGGAATATACTGGAACTACATAAAGTCATGGATTATATGGTGTGGGAATCAAACACAGGTCGTTTTTCCTTCTAATGTTTCCTTGAAAACTTTCAGTCATATCTAAGTCCTCTGGTTTCATGTTGTCTGGGAGTTGCCAGTCAAAGTGGTAGAGTAAGCATGCCAGAGTAAACTCAATACTAGCTAAACCAAATGACATCCCTGCGCACATTCTTCTTCCTGCCCCAAAAGGGATGAACTCAAAGTTAGTCCCTTTGAAATCAACAGAATTTTCATGAAACCTTTCTGGTATGAAGCTTTCAGCATCACACCAATACTCTGGATCTCTTCCTAGTGCCCATACATTAATCATGACATTAGTCTTCTTTGGTATATCATATCCACCAATTTTGCAGTCTTCCCTGCATTCTCTTGGGATCAACAAAGGAGCAGGTGGATGTAGCCTCAAGGTTTCTTTAATCACTGACTTTAAGTAAAAAAGTTCCTCTACATCATTGTCATAAATTGTTCTCTTTTCCCTTAAAGCTCCTCTTATTTCAGCTTGTGCTTTCTCCCTTACTCTTGGGTTTCTCATCATCTCTGACATTGCCCAATCTATTGTTGATACTGAATTGTCTACTGGTCTATTTTGAGGACCAAATTATATGTTTACATAATTGCATGTAGATATACTAACCATAATTACAGCTTTGATGTTATCGTCTGTGATTGGGATGTGAAGTTCGCCACTTTGTTGGACTCGTAACAGAACATCCACAAGGTCTTCCTTCTCTGATTCTCCCATACCTTGTTCTGATTTCATCTTCTTCTTCTTCTCTTTATGCTCATTGATAATCTTCTCAAAGATCTTGTCTTGTTTCTGAAGAAGCTTATTCAACTTAGCTTCCATCCGAGTTATGAGATGAAGAGGCTTCAGAGATGGGAACAAATCGGCCAGATCAAATCCTACAATTGCTACTGTTTCTTTGACCAAAGCTATCATCTCATCCCTTTCAGTTTTCCTACCAAAAGCAGCCCTGCATATAATGGAACTCACCAAAGGGAAAATTATAGCAGTAAGGTTGAGTGATGAACCTGCAGACTCATGAATTGATTCAATGACCTTGGTGACCTCATCTTCTCGAATGAAGGAAAAAGATTGAACCCTCTTGGGACTTAGAAGCTCAAGATTGCAAATTTTCCTCATTTGCCTCCAGTAATCTCCATATGGGGCAAAACCAATATCTGTTGAGCCATAGCCCAAGATTTTTGTAGGCAGAAGTTCAGGCCTCTGTGCAAAATTAAGATCATGGGTTTTCAAGATCTCCTTAGCAATCTCACGGGATGACACAACCACTGTAGAAATTTCACCCAATTGAAGGTGCATAAGGGGTCCATGTTTAAGGGCTAGTTTATGCATAGCATGGTGTGGAAATGAACCTGCCTTTGCTAGTTGATAAAGATTCCCTATCAGAGGAAGCTTCCATGGCCCTGGGGGTAGTTTTGGGATCGAACTCTCACTCTGCAAATTTCGCTTCAAGTTCTTTGCAAGCCAAAGAAGTGAGATGAGGAAGAGAGCGATGAAGAAGACTGAAGATTGGAATTCCATGTCTTGCAGTCTGTAGAGTTCGCTTGATGTGAAATATAACTGGATAATTATATAAAGGCCAAAGTCTTATGCTGAGTGTTACAAATTAGTCCCTCAGTTATTTTTTGTTTTATATTGGTCTCCCAATTATGCAAAATTTAACAAAGTCGGTCCCTCTAACAGTTTTCATCCATTTTTCCGTTAAAAAAAAGATAAAATTTATTTTTAACTTCTAAAAGTTTAAATTTTTTGCATTAAGGACCTTTTTATCTATAATAGAACCAATATGTAAGAAAGAAGAAATACATGGGGGGTTTTAGTTTATTTTACACAAAAAAAACTTTTTCTCTATCTCGTGTCTCTCTCTTCATCTCCTCCTTTCCACGNTAGAACCAATATGTAAGAAAGAAGAAATACATGGGGGTTTTAGTTTATTTTACACAAAAAAAAACTTTTTCTCTATCTCGTGTCTCTCTCTTCATCTCCTCCTTTCCACGCCACTGTCCCCACCGTAGCTCCTCTGCTCGCCGTCGAATTCGACACTGGCCAGAACCCAGAGTTCAACGACCCCAACGATAACCACATCGGAATCGACCTCAACCTCGTTGATGGTAGAGATCTGAGGTAAAATGGAGAAGACGAAGGAAATGGGGAAGGAAGAAATGTTGGAGGAATTGGAAGAGGGTTTCATGGAGATCGTAATTGGGTAGAAAGATCGTAATTTCCTCTTCGCTCTTAATTCATTGAGGTTTTTGAGGTTCTTCTTTGCTGCTACCTTTTTTATTTTTCTTCTTTACTGCTATCTTCAAGATCCACCACAATATTGATCGGTATGCTTGTTTGGGGTAGGTTGAATCGTGGTGATTGAGAATTGGGGTTGTAGATAAAATAAATCGCTTGTTTTTTTTATTTGGGGGTTAAAATTGAATCACTGCTCTGTTTCACTGGACATTGTACCTAATGGAAGGGGTTGTTGAATTATGCTAGTTGTAATTTTTGAATTGAACTTGTGTATAACTTTTATGATCTTTTGAATTATGTTTTCTGGTTGTGGGTGTTCTGTGTCGTTGAAAAATAGGCTGCCATACTGTTACACACAATGATACAATTATACAAACTTTTGCGATGACGGAGTGGTCGATGCGTGCGTCGTTGATGAGAGTGAGATTGGTGCCATTGACGACGCCGGCGAAGGAACTAAAGAGGAAGTCGAGTGCAGAGATTGGAGAAACGAACAAGACGAAGAAGAAGAAGAGAGAGGGGAAGAGTGAGATAAGCTCCCATAACGGCGAGTTTCGTTGCCGTCGCCGTCACCGTTACCGTCTCCGGCGCCGGCGAGAGGTTGAAGGAGGTGATGAAGAGAGAGACACGAGAAAGAGAAAAATTTTTTGGTGTTTTTTTGCGTAAAATAAACTAAAACCCTCATGTATTTCTTTTTTCTTACATTTTGGTTCTATTATAGAGAAAAAGGTCCTTAATGCAAAAAAATTTAAACTTTTAGGAGTTAAAAATCAATTTTATCTTTTTTTTAACGGAAAAATGGATGGAAACTGTTAAAGGGACTTTGTCAAATTTTGCATAACTGGGGGACCAATATGAAACGAAAAATAACTGGGGGACCAATTTGGAACACTGAGCATAACTGGAGGACCAAAATAGAATTTTGGCCTTATATAAAATAATGAAGGGGTTGAAGGAGCGAGCAATTCAAGCAGATGTAGAATAGGGTAATATAACGTTGTACTCGATCATCGCTTTTGTTTGACCTTATGGTTTTTATAGTCCAGTTTAATCTTAACTTATTGGGCTTCTTGTGATTGGGATTCGACGTGGCCACCGTAGCGTAGATAAGAAGTTGAAAATTTATATGGAAAGTCATTAGTATACAAAATTGATAGTAACTGATATTAGTCACTTCAGACTGATCAGGTTACAGTCAGTTTTTTTGACGTACATATATTTTTTTTTAATTGTTGGGCTCAACACAAAAAAGAATAAATTAACACATACTTTTGGATGGATTGAACTGAAACTGGCCAAACAAAGAACAAGTCAAGAATCGATTGAACCTGGCAAAACTACAGAGAATTGGTTGAACCAGTATAATTATTTTTCCTTTACATATGGGTTAAAAATTTGATAATGTTAATGGTTAAATTTGATGGGGATGACATTAATATTGATAAATATTATGAAAATTAAATATACTTATGGTAGTTTATGTTTTTTTTTTTGGCCAAATATGATAGATTATGTTAATTTATGATCTGTGCACCATGTGATCAGGTGTTTACATTAAAATTCTATCTCTATGGAATTCCAATAACCTTCGGAAGACAGCAATCAAATCACCAAGATGGACAATGATATAAGACAAATTCCAAACAAACTTGCTTCGAGTACATGCCATAATTAGAGGCTCAGGAATCATGGCTCTAAATATAAATGGTAATGATCTCAATGTATATACTATATACATTCCTTCCCGAACCCAGAAGGAAAATGAAACAAATAAGATCAAGGGAGAAAGTACATGGATCTGGTATCCCTTTTTAAGGACATATGTTGGAATTAACTTGAAGTCATGGATTATAAAGAGTGGAAATCAAATACAGATTGTTCTTCCTTCCAACAGTAGCTCCAAAATTTTCAGTCATATCCATGTCCTCTGCTCTCATTCCATTGGGAAGTTCCCAATCAAAGTGGTAAAGTAAGCATACCAGAGGAAGCTCAACACTGGCTAAACCAAATGACATTCCTGGACACATTCTTCTTCCTGCCCCAAAAGGGATGTACTCAAAGTTTGTGCCTTTGAAATCAACATCAGTGTCATGAAACCTCTCTGGTATGAAGCTCTCAGCATCATCCCAATATCTTGGATCTCTTCCAAGTGCCCATGCATTAACCATGACTTTAGTCTTCTTTGGTATATCATATCCACCAATTTTGCAGTCTTCCCTGCATTCTCTTGGCAGCAACAAAGGAACAGATGGGTGAAGCCTCAGTGTTTCTTTGATCACTAACTTTATGTAACTTAATTGCTCTAGGTCAGTCTCATGGATTGTCTTCTTTCCCTTGAAAGCTGCTCTTATTTCAGCTTGTGCTCTCTCCCTTACTCTTGGGTTTCTCATCAGCTCTGACATAGCCCATTCCAATGCTGTTGCTGATGTATCAAGTCCAGCACCAAATATCTCCTACATAAAATCCAAGTTGGAAAAACTTGCTGATCAGTATATTCATGAAAAAGAGAACAACAAGAACATTGCAGTACAGAAAAACTCATGGTATTGATTTTACAACACACTTATTTTACTGACCAAAACCACAGCTTTGATGTTATCATCTGTGATTGGGATGTTAAGGTCACCACTTTATTGGACTCTCAACAGAACATCCACAAGATTCTCCTTTTCTGACTCCCCCTGGTCTTCTTTAGATTTCATCTTATCTTTCACATGACCCTCATTGAGTGTCTTTTCTAAAATCTTGTCCATCTTCTTAAGCATCTTCTTCAATTTGGCTTCTGTCCGAGTTATGAGATGAATAGGTTTAAAAGAAGGAAACAAATCAACCACATCAAACCCTCCAGTCACTTCTATTGATTTCTTTATCAAAGATATCATTTCATCTTCATCTTCAGTTTTCTTACCACATACTGCTCTGCTAACAACGGCAATCACCAAAGAGAAAATTTTGACAGTAAGGTTGATGGGTGAACCTGCAGATATCAGAATTGTTTCTATGAGCTTTGTGACCTCTTCTTCTCTAACAAAGGAGAAAGATTGCACTCGCTTGGCACTTAGAAGCTCAAGTGTGCATATTTTCCTCATTTGTCTCCAATACTCTCCATAGGGAGCAAAAGCAATCTCTGTTGACCCATAGCCTAGAATTTTAGGACAGAGAAGATCTGGCCTATTTGCAAAAGTAAGATCATGTGTTTTCATGATTTCCTTGGCCATCTCAGCAGATGACACAACTACTGCAGAAATCTCACCTAATTGTATGTGCATGAGAGGTCCATATTTGAGAGCTAGTTCTCTCAAAGCATGGTGTGGGAGAGATCCTGATTTTGCTAGCTGATGAAGATTCCCTATCAGAGGCATCTTCCATGGCCCTGGGGGTAGTTTATGGATCGAAGTCTTACTCTTGAATTGCTTGTAGTTCTTTGCAGCCCAAATCGGTAAGAAGAGGAGGAAGAGAGTGATGAAGAAGAAGGTTGAATTGAATTCCATAACATGTAGAATAGTGCCGAAGAGTGTTGGAAACTGATGTTTTTGACTTCACAACTTCATGATTACATAAAATAATGAAGGGTTTGGACTTTGGAGGAGCAACCAACGAAAGCAGATGTAGAAAATGACAAATTTAAGGTCGAACATTCAAATTTATCTCAAGTATGCCTTTGAAGTTCTATATTGGTTTTAAATATTTTCATTTAATTTTATTTTAGTCCTAAAGTATTGAATATAGTCATATATATATATATATGTCTCTTATTTCAAGTTTGAATGTGAGGATGTGTTTTTTCTTTCGATTACTTTCTCTACCTAGCTGAAGCAGTCAACAAACAAGGAAAAAAAAAAGACAAACAAGGTCAAATATAATTGGTTCCCGAGAGTAGACTACTCATTTCACAATCAAACGAGTGAAGTTGGTTATATCTCTATCTTTTTAAATTTAAATGCAACGAATTCAGAGCTACAGTTTACTCTTAATGATTTCTTTTTCTGTCCAAACGGAATTGTAAACAAATAAAGTCAAATCAGATTCGAAAGTGAGTTTGAGACTTAAAAGTAAAAGTTTATGACAAATTAGTCTCAAACTCACTTTTGAGATCAATTTGACTTCTTTTTTGACACATCTAAATGGACAAAAAAAAGAGAATTCATTAAGAGAAATCATAGTTCTGAATTCATCGCTTTCGAATTTAAAACAAGAAAAATATGATCAACTTTGAATATTTGACCTTATTTGTTGACGATCTTAATTGGAAAAAGAAAGTAATAATTATCTAAAGCAATACATAGTTATAAACTCATCACATTTGAACTTGAAAAGTGAGAGTATGGGATATATTTAGTAATTTGGGATCAAAATGAAACTAAATAAAAATATTTATGACCAACAAAATAAACTTAATTAAAGCCATCCATTTAGTATTAATTTAAACGTTCCCTTGTAGTTGGGGTTTTTTTCATGAATTTCATGATCTGTCCCAAAAAAAAAAACATTCCACCTAAATAAAAAAGAGATTCTGATGCCTAATCCGAAGCTTGGTGCCTTCTGGGCTGGGCTTGTCAGTTTTGGACTTCGTTCATCAGCTGGTCTTGGTTTTGTAGAGAGAAAGAGAGAAAAATAAAAGTTGTCTAACTCTGTTTTTTTTTTTCTGTTTTTTCATGACTCTAGTGTGATTTTTTTTGGGCCAAAACTAATGTGATTTTGTTTTTTGTGATTCATAAATAAAAAAAAACGTTTTATGTGATTCTAATGTGATTCATGAGTCATAACTAACGTGATTAGTTATTAAAAAGACATTCAGTATGTGTTTTTATATTATTGGTGAATTTAGATTTAAAAAGTATAATGTTGAAAATTAGAAGAAACATATAAATTAGTCCTTAAAATTTTAGTTTATAATCTTCAATCTCTGAAAATCATAAAACTAATATATTTAAATCATTTTGTCATTACAAATTATTCCCTATAATTTGGTTTAAAGGACTAAGTTATATTGTCTCTAATTTTTAAAGACTAAAATTTATAAATTAAATTTTTTAAGATTAAGTATTCAACTCGTGTATTTTTTTTTTTCAAAGGAGCTAAATTATTTGTGTACTCTAAAAATTAAAGAAGTAATTATCAATAACAAATGACATTAGCATAAAATTGAAATATTAAAAGATAAAGGGATTAAAATAATTACATAGGTTGCTTTCCTCCTTGGAAGGAAAACAAAAGACATAAGGTAGGGTCAAACTAGAGACCCAGCACACTATTTAGAAGAGTGAAGAGTGTATAATAGAACTATGAATCTATGATGAAGTCATGGATTATGGGACATATATGATGAACTATACATGAATTTCCTCGAAATTAAAATTTTCTAAACTTTTTAAAGTTGACTGATTATTGAGTGGACCATGGTTCAAATAATACAAGATAAAATAATGATAAAAAAAATTAGGGTAAGTTACACTTTGGTATCCTGTAGTTTGGTCATATTTCACTTTGATACCATGTGGTTTAAAAAGTGACACTTTAGTACCCTGTGGTATTCTCCGTTAATATTTTGGTACCATTTTGGAGCTATTTTGTAATTTTAACCATAAATTTTTTTTCAAAAATTACATATTAACCCTCAATATTTTTAGAAAATTACAAACAGATCTCTGAATTATACATATTATCTAAGGACTAAAATGAAAAATATAAAAAAAAATTTGGGACTGTTTTGAAATTTTATCTTCTATCTTATATTTTTCAATAATTATGTTTTGAGTGTGTATTCATTTATAATAATATCATTGATGAAAATCAACTCTCTCTCTCTCTGTCTCTCTATATATAAAGCTCTGTCACTGTATGAAACTGACGTTACGTGACTTACAAGTTACAACCTTGTTGTGATAATATAGAATTTCATGATTGAGTTATTATATTCTACCCTTAAGTGGAGGACCCGCGACGAAGGGATTAGTCACTGTTCTCGACGGTGGATACCATTAAAAAAAAAAAAATAAAATAATACTTACAATGCTGACACGTGGGCAGGGGTGGTTGTTGTTGTTAACTTGTTATATATAGATATAGACATAGATTATCAAGTTATATTTGAGATCAAGTGAACTCTACACTATAATAAAGACATGGAATTCGAATCTTCCTTCGTCTTCTTCGTTCTGTTCCTCATCTCATTGCTTTGGGTTGCAAAGCGAAATTTGCAGAGTCCGAGTTCGATCCCAAAACTACCACCAGGGCCATGGAAGCTTCCTTTCATAGGGAATCTTCATCAGTTAGCAATGGGAGGTTCAGATACACACCATGTTATGCGAAAACTAGCCCACAAATATGGACCCCTTATGCACCTTCAATTGGGTGAAATGGCTACAGTGGTTGTGTCATCTCGTGAGATGGCTAAGGAGTTCCTCAAAACTTATGAACTTAATTTTGCAGAGAGACCTTCTCTGCTTCCTCCCAGAGCCATGGGGTATGGCCTTGCAGATATTAGTTTCTCTCGATATGGAGATTACTGGAAGCAAATCAGGAAAATATGCAATCATGAGCTTCTAAGTCCCAAGATGGTTCAGTCTTTGTCCTTCATTCGAGAAGATGAGACCAGAAAGGTCATTGAATTAGCTCATGAGTCTGCAGGTTCACTACTCAATCTTACTGATTTACTTTATCCTTTGGTGAGTTCCATTATATGCAGGGCCGTGTTTGGTAGGACAACTGAAAGGCAGGAGATGGCTACTTTGCTTAAACAAGTCATTGAAATTGCGGGATTTGATGTGTGTGATTTGTTCCCATCCTACAAGCTTCTTCATCTCATAACTCGGAAGGAAGCTAAGTTTGACAAGTTGCATCAGTGGGAAGACAAGATCTTGGAAAAGATTCTCAATGACCATAAACAGAAGAAGAAGATGAAATCAAAACAAGGAGGCACGCCAGAGTCAGAGTCAGAGAAGGAAAACCTTGTGGATGTTCTGTTACGACTCCAACAAAGTGGCGACCTTGCTATTCCAATCACAGACAATAACATCAAAGCTATCATTATGGTTAGTATGTACGTCTACATGCAATTAACAAGTATATATAGGCCAAATTGTAAGTTTGGTCCCATATCTTTTGCTCAGTTTCCAATTTGGTCATATATATCTTTTTTTTTGTTGCACTTTTGGTCCCATAACTTTGGGTCAGGTTCCAATTTGATCTCGTATCTTTTTTTTGTTGTATATTTGGTCCTATATCTTTGAGTTAATTGCAAAATTGGTCTTATATCTTTGGGTCAGGTTTAGAAGTGATCCTATATCTTTACAAAATGATTAACTAATGGTTGATCCTTTTGCAAAGATATGAGACTAATTATTTAACTTGACTAAAAGATGTGGGACCTTTTGCAAAGATATAGGATTAAAATTGCAAGAAAAAAAAGATACAAGACCAAATTGAGAAGTGAGCAAAAGATATGAGACCAAATTTGCACTTTGGCCTTAATTATATATAGACTAAACATACATAATAAGATCATAGAAAAGTTAACCATTCTATACTTGTAATGAATATTATCTATCTCCAAATGAAATGTTTGTAACATGGATTATGCGCGCAGGAGATGTTTGCTGCTGGAACTGATACTACAGCATCAACAACAGAATGGGCTATGGCAGAGATGATGAAAAACCCAACAGTAAGGGAGAAAGCACAAGCTGAAATAAGAGGAGCTTTCAAGGGAAAGAAAACAATTTGTGAGAAGGATATGGAAGCAGAGGAACTTTCTTACTTGAAGTCAGTGATTAAAGAAACCCTGAGGCTACATCCACCTGTTCCTTTGTTGATCCCAAGACAATGCAGGGAAGCCTGCAGAATTGGTGGATATGATATACCAAAGAATACTGTTGTCTTTGTTAATTTATGGGGACTAGGAAGAGATCCAGAGTATTGGCATAATGCTGAAAGCTTCATACCAGAAAGGTTTCATGAAAATAATTCTGTTGATTTCAAAGGGGCTAACTTTGAGTTCATCCCTTTTGGGTCAGGAAGAAGAATGTGTGCAGGGATGTCATTTGCTTTAGCTGATATTCAGTTTACTCTGGCATGCTTACTCTACCACTTTGACTGGCAACTCCCAGACAACATGAAACCAGAGGAGGTAGATATGACTGAAAGATTTCAAGGAAACATTAATAGGAAAAGCAGCCTGTGTTTGATCCCCATACCATATAATCCATGACCTCATGCTTGTTAATTCCACAATAATATATAGGCACGTGACTTCTGTTAGTCAGTTTGAAATTCTGTTGCAGTTTGTTGTATTTCGTTTCCCTCCTTCCTTTGTATAAATATCTTGTATTCTCCTTAATTTTGTGTATTTTATAGATGCTTCTACTATGTGTTAATATTTTATACCCGCCTTTGAGTAAAAGATTGAATAAATGTTGTAAAATAGCATGAGACACCTGGTAAAATTTTAACTCTCAGATTTGATGGATGGTTGATATTTTTAAACAGCAGAAATCGCAGAGAAAAAATTATGGAAGAAGATCCATTGCCTAAAAACACTCGAGAAAGTGTATAGATAGTTAGATACATACAAGTCAAACAAAAATTCATGCAATGATTGAGTTTTTATATTCTACTTTTGCTTCAATGGGTTGCTCCATCCAACATTAAAAAAAAAAAAAAGAGTAGGATTTGAACCCGCACCATTTGGTTAAGGGAACCAATGAGGAACCATTATGCCACACTCATGTAGTTATGTAATAGGATACTTCTTTTGGGAAGAATACAAGGAATCTAGGATATTTGTTGAAAAATAATAAATGAACCTTGAAATATATAAAAATAAAAATGTTTAAATAATTAGTATTAAATGTTATGTCTATTTTATTTAAAGACTAAAATACTTATATTTTTAATTTAAACTTCAAAATTATATTTTTAAAAAAATATAATTAATATATGTAAAAATATATTTTAATTTTATAAAATTTAATTAATTAAAAGAGTTTGACAATATATTAAAAAAAATTACACATAAATCACTTTATTTTTCTAATTTAAAATTTTCAAAATTTGTGATTCTATCTAAATCTTAAAAAATAGGCCAAAGTGCAATATTGGTCCTATAAGTTTGCATGAGTTCCCAGATCAGTCCTATAAGTTTTTTCGTCTCAGATTTGGTCCCATAAGTTTGAAAAATTCTCACCGTTAGTCCTATCGATATTTCCGTTAAATTTTTTCCGTTAATGCTGATGTGGCATGATGACTGGGATATTGAAGTGGCAAATTTAGATGATGTGGATAAAAAAAGGACTATTATGCAAAAACTAATAACATTTTAACAACAATAATAAAAAAAAA
>QANZ01017464.1:59607-75230 GCA_003254925.1 Chamaecrista fasciculata
CGCCGCCGTCCGCCGCTGTTCACCATTTTGGGAAGGAGATGTGATGGGAGTGAGAGGGGCAAATTAGGAATTCTACCATAATTCCCTAGGTAGACTTGGATTACATCAGAAATGTGAAGTAAAGAAAAATGGCCTATGTAATGTAAAGCCCTTTACATTGTAATCCACTTTACATAGCTCAAATTACCATACCAAACACATGAAAATCTTGAAAACCGTGCCCTTTTACATTGTAAACCCCATTTCCTCCATACCAAACAGAGCCTTAGTCTTTAAAAAAATTAGTCAAAATATTTAATACCAATAATTTTATTTTCTTACTTTTTACATTTTCAAGACACATTTAACTTTTTGGCCATGGACACATTTATTACTTCTTAACAAGTACCTTAAGCTTAACCCTTATTTCATTGGGTAAATTACACTTTGGTATCTTGTAGTTTAGTCATATTTCAATTTGGTACCCTGTGATTTAAAAGTTACACTTTGGTACCATGTAGTATTCTCCATTAACACTTTGGTACCTTTTTGGAGTAATTTTGTAATTTTAACCATAGTAAATTTTGAAAAAATTACATAATGACCTCAATATTTTTAGAAAATTACAAATAGGTCCCTGGATACACATTATTAGGGACTAAAATGAAAACTAAAAAAAATTGGGGTCAAAACATAATTTTCAAAAAATACAGGACAGAAGATAGAAGGACAAAGTGCGAATTTGGTCTTATAACTTTGCTTCGGGTCCCAAATCAGTCATATATCTTTTTTTGTCTCGAATTTGGTCTTGTATCTTTACTCTTGGTCCCAAATCAGTTCTATATCTTTTTTTTGTCTCAGTTTTGGTCCCATATGTTTTGGAAACCTCCCATCGTTAGTCCTCCGTCCATTTTAAATTACAGTTTAGTCTTGAAAACTTCAAGTCCCTTTCACTTTAGTCTCTGACTATCAAAATGAAAGTGAAAGAGCATCTCTGAAGATTCTCAAACCTTACATCTTGGTAATTGTCAAAAATCCAAACTTTCATCTATCTTGGATTTTCGAAAATTATTTCTTAAAATATTTGAGGGCGATTATTTGAGTGAGATTTCAGTGAGGATTGAGATTTTTAGATTATTTCTTGAGTTTCTCGGCGATTTCCGTACATTTTTCGGCAAGTTTGTGGCATTTTCTGTGGGTTTTAAATTTTCTATGTTTTCAGTTTTGATCCCTCTATTCCATTTCATGAAGAATTCATGGATTAGAGATCAAGATGTAAGGTTTGAGAATCTTCACGGATGCTCTTTCATTTTCATTTTGATAGTTAGGGACTAAAGTGAAAGGGACTTGAAGTTTTCATGACTAAACTGTAATTTAAAATGGACGGTGTACTAACGGTGGGAGGTTTTCAAAGCATATGGGACCAAAACTGAGACAAAAAAAGATATAGGACTGATTTAGGATCTGGAGCGAAGATACAGGACCAAATTCGAGACAAAAAAAAGATATAGAACTGATTTAGGACCTAAACAAAGTTACAAGACCAAATTCGCACTTTGGACAAGATAGAATTTCAAAAAAGTCCTAAAATATTTTTAGTTTTCATTTTAGTCCCTAGATAATATGTATCTACTATCTAGGGACCTGTTTGTAATTTTCTGAAAATATTGTGAGTCAATATGTAAATTTTTTCAAAATTTGTGATGGTTAAAATTAAAAGTTAGCTCCAAAAAGGTACCAAATATTTAACGGAGAATATCACGGGGTAACAAAGTGTTACTTTTTAAACCATATAGTACGAAAGTAAAATATGATCAAACCACGGAGTATTAAAATGTAATTTACCCTATTTTATTTAATCAAAGTAATTTTCGTGGAAATCACTTTCTTTCAAATTTTGGAATAAGGCCTTCCACGCCTGCCACGAGCAAATTATTTTATTAACATTATTATTGTATTACTAAGTCAATATTGAAAGTTTGAAAAACTACAAATACCAATTAAAAGTGGAGGCAAAGAAATAAAAAAGAAGATTATGTTAATAGATTCTGGAATTTATTTAAAATACAAATTTAAAATTAGATGTAAATTTAACATATTTTAATTTTTAATTCTATTAATATGATATTTAATAATTAATGTCTCTTTCATTTTCTTGACATAATCTTTCAATTTTTTATATTCACAATTTATTTGGAATAAAAAAATTAACAAATATGAGTTATAATTTATTGATTGTTAAAAGCTTCCACGAATCATAAAAGTTGTTGTTTTTTTATTTAATCATAGGTATCCTTTATTTATTCGTGTAACGGTTTAAATAAAAATTAATTTCATTCGGGCCTTTCAACTAGGGATGGCAACATGTGGGTATCCGCTCGTTTTATCACTATTCGTATCTGTATCCGTTTAATTTTTCCAATATGCGTATCCGATATCCGGTATCCAACAAGTACCCTAAATATTTGAAATACCCTAAAATAATGGATATATGATAGGATATCGTAATTCAAAAATCGGATATACAGGATATCTGATATCCAATATCTGTTAATTAAAATAAATTAATTAAAAATATAATAAAAAAATTTATAATATAATAAAATATTTATATTATAAGATATCAAAAGAGCCTTTTACTTTAAATAAATTATTATAAAAGTCTAAATATCCATGTATAGCATGGGTTTTAATTACATAACACCAAATTCAAAAGTTTTGCGCCCCAAAAGGGGTATATAAGGGAAATTTTTCAATATATATACATATATATATATATATATTTCAGAAATTTGTTTTAATAATAAGTGTATATATGTTTAAAAACCATTATAGTCTTTTACATACGAACTTCGATATTGTTAAAAAAATTACATAAAAACTTATTGACTTACAATTGTGACTGATATATTATTTTTCTTTATAAATGGATAAGAATTCCAACTCTTTTATAATATTAATTAATATTTAAATAAATTATTAATTCAGGCAGAAGTAGTAATATATATCGTTGTACTCAATCATCGCTTGAGTTTTTGTTTGACTTTTTTGTTTTTCTACTCTAGTTTACTCTTATAGGGCTTCCTTGTGATGGCCACCATAGATAAGAAGTTGACCATTTATATGGAAATTCATTTATTAACAAAGTTGATAGTAACTGATCGATATTATTAAATTCAGACTAAGATCACATTGTAGACCGTAGAATGTAGATAGTAACTGATATTATTAAGATCACATTATAGTCGGATTTTTTTACGCACATATATTTTTTCCCAATATGCAATATGCACATTAATAATCTTTTTAAAAAATCATAAATATAATAAATGAGAGTAATAAAAATTATTATTTTGTTTATTATTTTTATATTTATATTGGAATGCAAGTAGTTTTAAATATTTGAATAAGAGTATTCTAATAATTGAATAGTTAATTGGATGAAAATGGAGTTGGAATGAAATTTTTTTTTTTATAGTGAAACAAATAGCCAGTAGAGACATAGATGGGAAATTTTCAAATATATAATTCAGGATCTTTTTAACAAGTATATGTATGTCATAAAAATCAATTATAGTCAAAGAACTTTAATATTATTTTAAAATTTCGATATTAGAATTAGTCAAAAAATTAAATGAAAAATTATTAATTTACAAGATTGATTATGACCGATGTTAATAAAGATAACAATGTTGAAATTTATGATTCTAGATTTTAATATATTATGATTCTTAGATAGTTAGATTTTTATATATTATGACCATGAGATGCACGCGTTTTTATATATTATGATTCTAGATTTTTTACTCGAGCCTTGCACAGCAACTTTTTTTTATCAAATTATCTTCAACTTTTATAGAATTTATAAAATTATTATCATTATTTTTTTATCTTCACTTAAATAATTATAAAGAAAAAAAAAATCTTAACTTGAAAGCATCTATATATAGTTAAACACAACAAATTATTGGTATATATTGTGGAAGGATTTCAGGTTTCCAAGAATCGAAACCCGAATCATAATTTTAAATTCAGGAAAGTATTAAAACAAATTGCGGAACTTACTAACCTGGATGCCATCACTAATGTTCTAGATCTTGCTAGTGGCTTTGCTCTACCAAGACTGGTCTCCAAACGTTGATCTCCTCGTCACGAACTCCACCAAACGGTGAGACTCTACCTACTAGAGGTAGAGTCATGTTTCCACGGCTAATCGCAGAAGAAGAACTCGAAGAGAGAAAAATATAACTATATAGGTTCTCTCAATATGAGAGGCCCCAAGCAACTTGAATGATGGGGAATCACCCCTATTTATAGGAGAATGGGCCATGAGCTCTCATTTACTAACTATCCGATGTGGGACATAATTAAAATAGCCCACATTCCAATAGATCAACCCATAACTCAATTGGACTCGCACCTGAGCGGATATTTAACCCATAAAATCTAACAATTGTAAATGTGCCATTGATTAATAATCTTTGATGTTGTTATTTCTTCAATTGAATAATTTTCTTCTTTGCTTAGCTTCTTTCTACTCCAATTGGGTTTTTCTTTTTCATAATAAGCAAGCTCATATATATTAAAAGAAAGTACAACAACACTTATAAATGTTTAAAGATTTCACAACTAATAAAACAAATGAAGAACAAATTATAAATATTGTTGAACTAAGAAGCGGATGGAGCACATAAACCGATCCTGTGAGGAATATATCATGAGAATGAAAACCAACACTAATCATGCTGTTAACAAAATGTTTACTATTATACTTACTGTCTATCAAAAAAAATACTACCAATAGAGGGGGACAAAACTAAATTTGGATAAATCAGCCACCAAAAAAAGATGAGTCAAAATCTGAGATTATTATTCAAACAAGGAGACATTAAGAAGGAGGAGAAAGAGGAGGGAGGGGTACCACTACAAGCTTTAGGTCTGCCGTCAGAGATGACAAAGGACGATGGAAGGATGATTGCAGGGCCACTACTGCCTGTGCTTGAAAAGATGAAGTGGCGTTGACGAGAGATCAGAGAGAAAGAGCAATGTCTCTTGAGACCATTATTTGATAATTTAAACTGATTGAAAAATAAATTTTAATTCTAATTCAGATTGAAAAATAAGATAAAATCTGTTATTGATTTGATAATTTAAATTGTTTCGATCTTCCATGGTGGTAACTCATAGCAATTGTGTAAACCATATATTCAAGTATTTTTTATCTAATGATATATAGATCCCAATCATTTCAATTTTTTTTTATCTAAATATTAGTACAAATAATAGATATTTAGACATTTAATTAAGGCAAAAGCACAATTTTAATCCTCAAATTTTAAATCAATTTTCAATTTCATTCTCAGTGTTTTTTAGTTCTTAATTTTGTCCTCAATATTTTATATTTTGATCGATTTTTTCCTTTGTTCTTACTTTAATCAAATATTAATAATAGATTCTACGTAACTAATGACAAGTAATATAAAATTAATTGAAAAAGAAACTCAAAATCTAACTCAAATTAAAAAAACAATGAAGTTTGTCATTAATTAATTGAAAGAAGTTATGGGAAAAAAAATAAAATTAACCAAAATGTGATATATTAGGAACAAAATTGACAAAAAAAAATTGAAGACAAAATTGAAAGCTGATGTAAAATTCAAAGAAAAAAAAAATTCACATTTAATTAAACTACAACAAAGATGTCTAATCCTCAAGTAACTTCTTGTATAAAGTTTAATAGTAAAAGTCCTTATTCTACAACTCTTCATTATAATATCAATTAATTTCATTATATGAAATTACTTGAATAAGTTTTAACTTATGGACTAAGAAAAAATTTAATATAGTTAGCTTTCGCTAGTGTGTATATAATATAAGAATTTGTAAAAGATAAGAAGATAACATAGTAATTAGAACAAAATGTCATTAATATATATCACTGTCTACGCCAATACAAAGAGTACAAAAATTATCTAGAATGCACTTGATCTTATTTTGACTAGATTATTATGAATTTTCATTTATTAAAATTCGAAGAGTTTTGTTAAATTTTATTCTTAATTTTGTATTATGTTTCTTTCCTCCATTTATATAATATATTATATATAGTAAATATATGATATTTTAACCATTTCATGTTTCTTAAGTAATCCAAAAATATATTCAAAATAATATTTTAAAATTACAAATATATATATATATATATAAATGTAAACTAACTTTTTCATACAGTAAAAAGATAGACATTACTGAAAAAAAGTGTGTTGGAAAATAGACACTATATATATATAATTGCTTTTTTTAAATATAAAATATAAACATTATATACACACAACTAAAATTAATAATTCAACATTTCTATATATTTTTTATTAAATTGAAATAGAGTACATTACAAAACTAATACAAAGAAATAAAATAAACACAACATAACACATATATAACTAGATAGATTTTTAAATTAATAAATTTTATGGAAATTAAACAAATTTTTTTATAAAATAAAATAAATTAAGTGAGCTTTTGATCTAATTTCATTAATTTTTTTATTTAAAAGTTAAAATTTGAAATTATTAAAAAAAATGGTGGCCGGTTGGACCACCGATTCAACGGTTGGACCGTCGGTTCAACAATTCTGGCCGGTTACATTCAGTCCAATCTATTTTAACTGCTACTTTAGTTTTTAGGTTGAATCAATTTGTTTTAGTGGTTGGTTGAAGGTTGAACCGGTTGAAATGTCCGGTCCAATGCGATTTTAACAACACTGAAAAATTCAATTTATAATCTTCAATCTCTGAAAATCATTAAATTAATATAATTAAATCATTTTGTCATGACAAATTAGTCCCTATAAATTAATTTAAAGGATTAAGTTGTATTGTCTCTATAGTTTTTAAAGAGTAAAATGTATAAACTATTTTTTTTAATGATTTTATGCATGTGACTTACAACCTTCTTGTGTTAATATAGAATTTAATGATTCAGTAATTTAATTAAGGGTTTGATTAATGTTTGGTGGAGAGCAATCCATTGAAGCAGAAGTAGAATATAATAACTCAATCATTGCATAAAAGTAAAAGCACTAATTTCGTCTCCAAACTTTACAATTAACGTTAATTTTGTCCTCAATTTTTTTTTGCAGTCAATTTTATCTTCAATATTTTACATTTTAATCAATTTTATACGTTACTCAATCGCTCTTACTTTAGCCAAATATTAATAACAGAATATGTAAAATTGATAGGAAAAAAATTCAAATACCAACTCAGATTAAAAACAGAATGCAATCTATTGTTAATTTATTGAACGAAGCAAGTCAAATGATAAAATTGACCAAAATATAAAACATTAAGAACGAAATTGGCCAAACTCGGTAATGGTGATTGCAGGCTAGTTCATCCTCCTTGATTAGGTTTTGGTTTGGCTCGTGGCTGCGTTTCGGTGCTCGAGTCTTGTTTTGTGCTTTTTGGTTTTTGCTTTTGGCTTTTGGGCTTTTTTGTCCCTTAAGCCCGAATTCTACCAAAAAAAAAATTGGCCAAAAAAAAATGGGAATAAAACAATTAATAAAAAATTTAAAGACAAAATTAATAGTTTTGCGTTGAACGAATTTTTGTCTGACTTGTATGTATCTAACTATCTATACACTTTCTCGAGTGTTTTTGCATTATCGGCTTCATTCATCTACAAGCGGCACCGAACTCTGTCTAGAGAAAATTTACCTATTTATAACGTGGGTATAAATATTATAAACCATAAGCCATAAGGTAATTTATAAGTTTATATGTACTCACTGTTCTTAATCAAACTATCTTATACTTTTTGGCCAAAAAACTATCTTATACTTGAATACATGTGTTTCGTCCTTCTCGATATACTGAAAAATATATGTTATAAAATATAGAAGAATTTTTAAAATATAATTATAATTAAAAATAATAATTTTTCAACTTTTTTATCCATCATTTTCGAGTAATATAAAACTCACAACTTTTTCACAAATTCTCAATTTTAGTTATAACTTTGTATGTTTGACAAAAAATAAAAAATTCATTGCTTTCAATTATCATAATTCCATAGCAATTCATTATTTATAAGTACTTTTGGCATATTTTAAAAAAATTACAAATAAAATTGGTGTATGCATATTTTTCTTTATCTCTTGCGCACTTATTATCTTTTCTCGTTTTAAAATTTAAATTTTTATTCTTCTCTGTTTTGGTCCAATTGAGCGTCTGAACTCTGAAATCTGAATCTGCTTGATTGACCCTATTTTTAAGACTTTGTTTCACCTTAATTAACTGATAGTGTTTTAAATTAGATTAAAATGCGTGCATTATATAATCTTTTTATAATTGGCATTCATATTATTCAAATATTTGATTAGAAAATATATATATATATTATATTGTTTTCTAATAAAAATGTGTTCAAATAATGCAGTTTTGATTTCTCTAATTTCATAAAAAATCTCTTTTTCCTACTTTAAGATAATATAACTCTTATTTAATAACATGATTGAGTTTTACCATTATCTTATATTATTAGCACTACAGCTCTAGCATAAAAATCAATAACTGTTTATGGTTAAGTGTTCTTTTGTCACTTGAAAATATTAATTCCCATTCAAAATAAGATTGGATTATTTTAGAAAACAGAGACAATAATTTGTTGTCCAGTCTCACAATCTCCTCTTGATATGATATTTTCTTTTTACCAAGAAAAATTTATTCAAACCAACAATCAAGAAATAAGACACAAGGACAAAGTCAGACAGAAAGTGAAGCAACACTAAAATCTGCAGACAACACACCAGAAACAGTGAGACACCCAAAGGCCAAAACATACAGTAGATACTAGACAACATCCAGCATCTCAAGGCGGCAACCCTGATCTCTTCTTTTACTTTCTTTTTTTGGCCTTTTGTTTTTCTTCTCCTCTTCTATCCTATGGGTGTATTTGCTATTTACAGAAATGTGTTGTCTTTGTTTTCGGTTTGTTTTTTTTTCCTTGATGTAGTTTCAGAATCAGAAGAACATGTTAATTTTAGGTACGTTGGTATTGATCTATTGGATGCCTTGCAAAATCTTCTGAATGATCATTGCACGTCTCTTTCAATGACTCTGAAGTACATGTTGACCCAAAAAAAAAAGAACATTCAACCTCCCAAGAGAGAACAAAAACCATTTCTTGTACCCAAGAAGATAAGATGGGGCAGAAGAAATCAGATCCGGATCTTCAGCATTTCATCTCTATTTTTGTGTGCATTTTAGAAAGTTCAAGGAAGAAATAGAGAGAGAAAAAAAGTAGGTCTCATATTTTAACTTTATCTCTCTAAAATGCACAAAAATTACAGAGTAAGAAACTAAGAATACAGAAGATTTACTTCGGAAGAAATCTAACACTGACAACATATCCTTAATGATATTTAACAACAACACTGACAGCATCTACAAGTACATGAAATTAAGCTAATTGGATTATGCACATATGTCTTCATTATCATTCATTGATGGCCTTATAATTGACTAAATAATTTTAACTTTACCACTTAAAACTTTTTGATAGAATAATTACGAGGAGCTCAAGAATCTTTGATGAAACAACGTAACACACTATGGAACAACACATTCCTTCGATAAAAGTGACAAGTACATAGGCTTTTTTTTATTAACACAAAGTACATAGGATTCATTACCCCCCAAAAGTGGGGAATAAAAAAACATAAAGGTGGGGACAAAGCACACGGAACTAGTGACTAGTATATCATACTAGAGGCCGGCATATATATATATATATATAGTGGAACAAGCATGACTTCATGGATTATATGGTGTGGGGATCAAACACAGGTTGTTTTTCCTTCTAATGTTTCCTCCAAAGATTTCAGTCATATCTAAGTCCTCTGGTTTCATTCCCTTTGGGAGTTGCCAGTCAAAGTGGTAGAGTAAGCATGCAAGAGTAAGCTCAATAGTAGCTAAACCAAATGACATCCCTGCACACATTCTTCTTCCTGCCCCAAAAGGGATGAACTCAAAGTTAGCCCCTTTGAAATCAACAGAATTTTCATGAAACCTTTCTGGTATGAAGCTTTCAGCATCATGCCAATACTCTGGATCTCTTCCTAGTGCCCATACACAAACCATGACCATGGTCTTCTTTGGTATATCATATCCACCAATTTTGCAGGCTTCCCTGCATTCCCTTGGGATCAACAAAGGAGCAGGTGGGTGAAGCCTCAGTGTTTCTTTGATCACTAACTTTATGTAACTTAGTTGCTCTAACTCAGTCTCATGGATTATCTTCTTTCCCCTGAAAGCTTCTCTTATTTCAGCTTGTGCTTTCTCCTTTACTCTTGGGTTTTTCATCATCTCTGACATAGCCCAATCTATTGTTGATGTTGTAGGATCAGTTCCAGCCGCAAACATCTCCTGCATAATCGATGATAAATATTCATCTTTAGCATAGAAAATCTGATAACATTGATTTTGAAACACGCTTATATATAGAGAGAGAGAGAGAAAGTGAATATATAAATGGGTCATTGAAAGATACAGAGTTTGAATTGTCAACTTGTGTATCTTATGTATGTTTAGACTATATATAATTATATATTCTTAATTGCATGTAGACATACGTACTAACCATAATGATAGCTTTGATGCTATTGTCTGTGATTGGGATATGGAGGTCGCCACTTTGTTGGAGTCGTAACAGAACATCCACAAGGTTTTCCTTCTCTGACTCTGCCATCATCTTCTTCTTCTCTTTATGATCATTGACAATCTTTTCCAAGATCTTGTTTTGTTGCTTATGAAGCTTCTCCAACTTGGCTTCCATCCGAGTAATGAGATGAAGAGGCTTGAGGGATGGGAACAAATCGGCCAAATCAACTCCTGCAATTTTAACTATTTCTTTGAGCAAAGACATGAGCTCATCCCCTTCAGTTTTACTACCAAACGCGGCCCTGCATATAATGGAACTCACCAAAGGATTAATTAAAGCAGAAACGTTGAGTGGTGAGCCTGCAGACTCATGAATTGATTCAATGACCTTGGTGACCTCATCTTGTCGAATGAAGGAGAAAGATGGAACCATCTTGGGACTTAGAAGCTCAAGTGTGCATATTTTCTTCATTTGGCGCCAGTAATCTCCATATGGAGAAAAAGCAATATCTGCTGGGCCATAGCCCAAGATTTTGGTAGCAACGAGTTCAGGTCTCTGTGCAAAATGAAGTTCATGTGTTTTGAGGATCTCCTTAGCCATCTCACGGGATGACACAACCAGTGAAGACATTTCACCCAATTGAAGGTGCATAAGGGGTCCATGTTTGAGGGCTAGTTTACGCATAACATGGTATGGATATGGACCTCCCATTGCTAGCTGGTGAAGATTCCCTATCACAGGAAGCTTCCATGGCCCTGGTGGTAGTTTTTGGATCCAACTCCAACTTTGTAAATTTCGCTTTCCAACCCAAAGCAGTGAGATGAGGAAGAGAGCCAACAACACCAAGGAAGATTCGAATTCCATGTGTTTGTAGTGTAAAGTGTAGAGTTCGCTTGATGTGAAATATACTTTGATAATCTACCTATATATAGGAAAATTATAAGAGGCAAAGTAGGGTATGCATAGAATTATAATTATGTGTGGCATAATTGTTTTTTTTTTTAAATTAAAAGTAATTTAATGTTCAAAAATAATAAAAAAAAGATAACGTTTTTAACCAATCCAAATTGTGTATCGAGATACACCACTAGCGTCTAGTAGAGTAACCCATATGGGAAATTTTAATATGTAATGTGGAATATGCATACAATGACGAGGTGGCATAAACTTTTCCCGACCATTTCTCAGTAATATTTTGTCTGATCTCACTTTAGTGTTGTGTGATTCCAAAAATATCACTTTGGATACATGTGGTTTGCACCGTTAAAAGTTTGAGTAATTGTGATTTTGCTCCATTAATTTTTAATGATACATGATGGCTCAATAAAAAATTAAAATTTGGTCCTCAAATTATGGAGTAAGGTTCATTTTGGTTCTAAAACTAATTTTTGCTATGTTTTGGTCCTCAAATTTTCACATTTATTCTATTTTTTGTCCCGAAAAATATGATTTCATTTGATTTATGTCATTATTTATTACCTGGACAGTTAATATGAATAATTTCTCTTTGATATATATCAAGGTTATTAAAACCGGACCGGACATTGAACCGGTCAAAGGAGGGGTTCAAGGTTCAATGGTTCAACCGGGGTCGAACCGTTTTTAAATTAATTAATTAATAAATAATATATTAATAAATAATAAAGCAACAAAATAATAAATTACTAATTATAATTCAAAATTTTTTTATATATAATAAAATTTAAATTTAACATGTCATAATTAAGTTAATAAAGAGTCATAATAATATAAATATAGTCAAATAAACACAATAAGGAAACAAGTCAACAAGATAATAAACTACAATCAAGCCAAACAATAAAATGGCAACAAACCACAAAGAAAAAATAAAGAAGGAAATAAATTAAAAAAAATCACAAGAAAAAATTAAACCCTAAGTACTAGAAACAACGCTTATCAACTATTCACTTTTGGAACAACGCTCCAAGACGTTCCTTCGCCTCCGATTCTTTCGGTGGCGATGTGCCGATCTTTTTCCCTCATCTCTCTGCCAAATTGTGATCTGGTAGCAATGGAGGAAAGAACAGAGCAACGAACAGAGCATCTTCAAGCGGCTATCTCTATTGATTTGAAGATCAGATCTGAGTTCGTCTTCTTAATTCTTCCTCCTAATTCCACTTACTCTCTCACTCCTACTCTCCTTCATCTTCTTCTCCTTCTCAATCTCACTGTCAGACTCTAGATTTTGCAAAGCCTACCAAGCTCAACAAGTGAACCGGATGAACCCTCAAAACCGCCGGTTCAGTTCGATTTTCTCGATTTTTGACCAGTTTGAGCGGTTCTTGCCCGGTTCTTGGAGAGGCCCGGACCTGACTAGTACGCGATCCCCGGTTGGACCGGCCGGTCCGGTCCGGTTTTAATAACCCTGATATATATAATAATAAGTGAGTTGGCAAAGAAATGAACAAACATTTTCGTTCTTTGTAGTCACAAATTGGAGACAAAATTGCGGTTGATTTTAGTCTCCAATTTATGACTAAGAATAAAAATAACAGTGAATATCGGATAAAATTACATTTTGGGAACTAAAACAGAACAAATGTAAAAGTTTGAGGATAAAAATAAAACGAAAAATAGTTTTATGACCAAAATAAAATTTACCCCATACTTTTGAGAATCAAAATGAGTATTAAACCTTGTAATATAAACCAACGACTAATTAAGATGGAATAAAACTAACGATTAAATATTGAGCCACAAGTGACAATTTTAGTTAAACTTATGACAGAACAAAATTATACGTGCCATAACTGTTAATAGTGCAAATCATCCGTACCTAAAGTTAGGGGTGAGCAAAGTGGACCGCCAACCCGCGAGCCTGCGTAAACCGAACCAACCCGCAGCTGCGGGCTGGGTTGGTTCTGGCTCGCGGGTTGGTTTGCTCCAAAAAAAATTGAGCCCGCAGATGTGCGAGTTGGGCTACGGGTCAGGGGTTATAAACCCAACCCAACCCGCGAGCCCGCATATATATATAAATATTTTTTTATTTATGTTTATCATTCTGAATTAATCTTAGCCGCACATTGTGTATCAAGGAAAGATCTTAGCCGCACATTGTGTATCTCTCACTATACTTTACGTACCCTAATTTTTCTTACTCCAATCCCTCAATTAGTGCTTCACCTTCATGAATCTAGTCTCCTCTGCCGCCAGCTACATCTCCTCTTCTCTTCTTCAAGTTCAAACCCTAGTCGTCTTTCCCCTTCTCTCCACAAAATCGTCGTCGCCACCACCCAAAGTCATCTGTCGTTCTCGTTCCTTTCATCTTCTCTCTCGACGTCGCTGGTTCGGAAGCATGAAGGTACAAATTTTTGTTTTTCTCTGTTATTTTCGAAACCTAATTTGAACCCTGAAGCTACAAATTGATGTGTTTCTCAATCGTTATTTTCAAACCCCAATTTTCGTGTTTCACAGTTGTTATTTTTGAACCCTAATTCGAATCCTGAAGCTACAAATTCGTCCCTTTGTTTCTCTGTTAGTTTTGTGTTTCTCTGTTATTCTGAAGCTACAAATTCGTCCCAAGTTGCTCTGTTATTTTCGTCTTCATCTTCTCTGTTATTTTCGTGTTTATGCTAGCTACAAACTTCTTCTTCTTCTTTGTTATTTTTGTGTTTGTATGTTATTTTCAAATATTACTTTCTTGACTTCTTCTTCTTCTTGTATTATGTTTCTTTATTATAGTGGGATTACATTTTTTGGGTGGTGTGGACACAAGCAAGCATGCTGACATTGGAAGGAGGGCATGGCATGTAGGTCCTGTCGACAAGCATGCTTCTTTTGTATTATAGATTTTTGTCTTTTTTTATGTAGCTTTTGCTAGTGGCATAGGGAAAGGCATTATTTTATCTTAGCAACAAGATAGCTTTCGTTTTCCCGTCTTCTCAATTGTATATATCTTAACAAAAGAGATTCAATGAAGCATATATAGAGAATTTCTCCTGCATACCTTTTATTCTTTGTTCATTTTGTTCAGAAAACTTCTAATTTTTTCAGGACGTTTGATCAAGGAGATGGAAAGATTTCATCATCTAGTGGTACCCATGGGCTGACCCAACCCAACCCGCAGGCCCGCGGGTTGGGTTGGTTCGGGCTGAAATAAAAAAAATTTCAAAACCCAACCCAACCCAACCCCGCAGATTGCTTTGCGGGTTGGGCTGGAAAAATCCCTCAGCCCGCCCCAACCCAACCCGTGCTCACATCTACCTAAAGTGACATTTTTTAAACCATATCACATCAAATCGAGATTGGATTAAACCAAACTTACATTTACTGTTACCCCTAATTTTAAAGTTGTCCCACCACTCGAAGTCTTCTCTTGTCTGAGAGAAAAAAAGATGAAATGAAAATGAAATGTGAATAATGAAGGAGCCTTGGAAAAATAACAATTTAGATTTTCTATAGTGCATTATAGGTGTAGGATTGAGAGAGAAAGGGACAAGTAGAGAGAGAAAGTGGGTCTTATTGACACTTAATATAAAAAACTATAACTTTTGATAGATGAAAGTTTATTATTAATTTTTTTAACAGAAAAAGTGGATAGAAAATATTGAGGAACTAACGGTGGAACGTTTTGAAAAATTGAGGGACCAAAACGGAAAAAAAATGAGGGACTAAAACGAAAATTTATGCAAACTTAAGGGACTAAAATAGGACTTTGACTTTTATTAATTTACAAGATTGATTATGACCGATATTAAATTATGAATAAGATAACAACGTTGACTTTTATAAATGAATTAGAATAAATGCTCATGAGATGCATGCAGTTTTATCTTATATTATATGGCTCCACCCCTTTTCGGTCGTCCATATTTTAAAACTATAGTACAAAATTAATAATAAGAGGAAAATTATTATTTGATCTCTTCTTTTTTTACTGAGTTAACGATTTAGTCCCTCATTTATTTTACATACATATTTGCGTGCCCATTAGGGCACGCAAAGCCTGATTCTAGATTTTT
>QANZ01017468.1:7146-17583 GCA_003254925.1 Chamaecrista fasciculata
AGGACCTATTCAAAAGAAATCTTATGAAAAGGAGAAAAATCTATAATATTAGAATTCTAAAGACCCTTTTATAATTAATTCTTTATGTTTTGATCCCTTTTAGTAAAGGGAAAGGACTTAAACGCATAAGAGAAGACTTTTTGGGAGATTTTTGACATTTTAACTAACATTTGCCGTTAAATCCTAACAGAAAAAAACCTCAGGGTACCAAATCGCTAACGGAGCAAACCACGGGGTACCACAATGCAAAAATTTTTCTTTCAGGGTACCAAAGGGGAAACGCTCCTAACCACAGGGTACCAAATTGCAATTTACCCAAAAAAATAATATATCTTATATTATATGGTTCCATCTTTTTCTGGTTGTCCATGTTTAAAACTATAGTCTATGAAATTAAAAATAAGAGAAAATTTACAATTTAGTCTCTTTTTCTTTACTAAGTTAACAATTTAGTCCCTTATTTATTTTACATATATATTTACGTGCCCGTTAGGGCACGCAAAGCCCCTAATATATATAAATTAGAAGGCCTGGATCAGAGAAAAAAATGTGAAAAGTAATAAGAGACCTAATAAGAATTTCTGAAAGATATACAAAAATAATGCATTTTAATTTAAATTTATGATTGAGAGAATCATAGAACCAAATCACAAAATCAGAATAATCCTGGGCATAAATGCAGTTTTTTAATTGTTATTTTTTGGTTGATTAAAAATAAAAAATCAAGGATATTCAAAGATACTTAAACAATTAGTTCCTAAAATTAAACAATTAGTTCATAATTCATATTAAGGTTTGTGCGTGTGACTTTGAGGTTCGTCAAACTCCTTTTTTTCTGGTTTTTCACACCGCCATCAAAGATGGAACAGCCTGAAGATCACGACTCTGCTTGCAACAAGAAGCCCCGTCGTCATAAGAAGCCTCGTTCGGCTAAAGATATCGTGTCTGTTTACAAGAGGAGAATGACGGAGATAAAATTAATCCAACAGAAAAGGATTGATCCAAAACACCTGCGTTTTTTCGATGACGGCGAACTTCCCATGACCGCTGAAGAAGAACGCATATACAATAAGATCACCTATGAGAGTGAGGTATAAATCTATTACATCACAAGTTTTATGTTTAATTTATGTGTAATTGCCTAATTGGGACTTATTTAGGGTTTGCTTCTATTTCAAATTCACAGGGTTTTGACGCTCCCTTTTCTCCCCGTTTCTTCTGCGGTGGAATTTCACCTGTTCCCCTCGGCAATAGTAATCGGAATGATTTTGAACAACAATACTGCGAGGAGGCATTAAGAATTTTTAATTCCGAGAATGTAAGTTTATTACATTTCATTTTTATTTTTGTTTTAACTTTATACTTGTACATGCAGTTTTAGTAGGACTAATGATTTCAATCATGTTTATTAGATGTCAAACTTTGGATTTGTTGAGCTTGTCAAGTGCACGGTTCAAGTTGTTTGTGGCTTAGTCTATTACATTACCTTCAAGGCGAAAGATCCTTCGGACCAGACTTGTTTAATCTTTGAAACCCGAGTGTGGATGAAGATAATGAATCAAGGGTTTGAGGTCGAGCTTGTCAGGATAAAATCTACTCAATGAGGATGCCTTGGTTAGCACCTCTATTTATATCTCTAAATTACATCATTTTTTTAATGCCTCCCATCTTTATCTTCTGATGATGGCTTTACCTTTTTTTGTCAGTAACATCCAAAGTGTTGTAATAGATAATGTATTTTTGTTCTGATCTTCATTTGATTTTACAACATGTATAGTGTTTAGTTGATTTATCCGTGATTTCCCTGCATTCTTCCAATTTGACAATTTTGTTTGTTAGTGATNAATCTTTGAAACCCGAGTGTGGATGAAGATAATGAATCAAGGGTTTGAGGTCGAGCTTGTCAGGATAAAATCTACTCAATGAGGATGCCTTGGTTAGCACCTCTATTTATATCTCTAAATTACATCATTTTTTTAATGCCTCCCATCTTTATCTTCTGATGATGGCTTTACCTTTTTTTGTCAGTAACATCCAAAGTGTTGTAATAGATAATGTATTTTTGTTCTGATCTTCATTTGATTTTACAACATGTATAGTGTTTAGTTGATTTATCCTTGATTTCCCTGCATTCTTCCAATTTGACAATTTTGTTTGTTAGTGATTTAGGAGATGCATTATTTACCAAGTCAATTGAATAAGTTATCACAAGGATCCTTCTGTTTCAACTGTCAATATGCTATAGGGTGCAAACGTTGCCTCTGACACCTAAAGTCCATTTTTAGAACTGGTCTTTTTTGTCCATTGGATTGTCAATTTTGATGGGCTTCAATTCATTAAAAAAACCTCTAGTTGTTTTCTTTGTTGTACTCCAGTCTTTATATTGGTTTGGGAGAACAATGAGGGTGGACCCACTGTTGTGGATTTACCAGCTATTGCTTTGCCTTCCTAATAGTGTGCCACATGTTAGCATCTCATTTATGTACATTTTTCTAACCCAAATACCTCATTTTAGAAGGCCGCACAATCCATTCATGTGTTAGATTTTATAGCTTTTTTGTTTCTTGTTGCTTTTATTTCAATTTCTCTCAAGCTGCCATTTTTCTGGGTGTTATGCCCATAGCACTCTTTGCCATTTTTCTGGGCGTTATGCCCATAGCAATTTTGACCTTTTCACTGTAGAGTAATTGTTTTTACCCAAGTTATTTAATTAGAAGATCTAATGAGAAGGTGCCACTTATTCTCTCAATTAAATGAATTATTTCAGCATGAAGCAAAGAGGCAGCACGTGCTTAGGGTTTTAAAAGGTGAAGGAAGGAAATGAGACCCATATATATATAACCCACACACACACACACGAGGGAGGCAGCAAGGTGGACGAAGGCAGCTTTTGGGCAGCAGCTTAAGAAGGGTTTTGAAGCTCAACAACCATCTTTTATATTCAGATTTGCTAGTTTTTCTTTCTCTTCTTAGGTTTAATTTTGTAGTAGTTATCTAACTAGGTTGTGTAAAGATTTGGAGTTGATTATGTTATGAGACTATGTTTTTGAGCTTAATGAAATTCTACTTTTCTTGAGGTTTGATTCTTTCTCTGATTTTAATAATATTCTCTTGGATGGATTATGTTAGAGTGCTCCTAATTGTTTTTCATTCTTGTTGAATCTTGTTATCTAGACTCAAATCCGTAATTGTTTGATGTTTAGAGTAGTGACACATGCTTTGAGAGTGAATTTACTTTATTTATGTTTTCAAAGTGTGAGAAAGGATCTCTGATTTAGCTATAACCACTGAGACCTAGTTGAATTTGACTTAGTTCATCTCTTGCTTTAATTGTTCTTGAACTTGAGAAACGTTTTCTTGTTAGTTTGAGACAAATGAAATTAGGACGTTCCTATTTCTGATTTTTGTGAGATATTGATGGAATCTGATTTTCATTCTGGGTTGGTTCCATTTATGACCTTGTTCGCCCTGTTCCATTGTGTTGCTGCCATCACTGAAGATTTAATAAATGTAGGTCTTGACTGGCAATACTGTATTATTTCCTTGTTTTTGTGTTATTTAAAGTATGATCTGCTCCAGCATATGATGTGGTTTAAAGAGAATAAAACCTGAGTTACTGCCACCATTTATGACCTTGTTTTCCCTTTTGTACTTGACTGGTTCTCTACCTGTGGTTTAGGGATTGTGAGGCTTAACATGAATAGACTCTATTGTTACTCTAACTGTCTAGTTGTGGTGTGTTCTTAAGCTTGTGGAGTTTGTAGAAAGTATTGGTGGATGTAGTCCACAAATGATGCCATATTTTTTTTGACTTCCTTGTGGTTACGTTGTCTAAGATAACCATAATGGTCATTGCTATTCATAGTGTTTCTTTTGATGTTGTCCTGAACCAATAGACTAATTGTTCTAGTGGCTAAGTTACAGTTTATTGACGTGAAGCATTCGTAGAACCTCAGAAATAGGTAATGTTAGGAAAATATTCACCTAACTTAGTTTGTTTCCTTCCTTATATCCTTATCCCATTCAATGAATATTCATTCCAGGTGGTGGATGTATTCAGTTCATCTTAAATTGTTGTGGAGCTTGTGACTTGTGCCGAAGCAAGCTTGGTATGATGGATTTGGTTGTCTTTGGTTGATTGTTAATTATTCATATTGTTTATCATTAAATAGGATGAATTTGATATCAATTTAGGAAAGGGGTGACTTGTGCCGAAGCAAGCTTGGTATGATGGATTTGGTTGTCTTTGGTTGATTGTTAATTATTCATATTGTTTATCATTAAATAGGATGAATTTGATATCAATTTAGGAAAGGGGTTGAAATTTGAGTACTAGTCTCATCTACCAAACAGTGATAATTCCTCTTTATTTGCTGACACTTGATTTGCTACCTATAATTAAAGTCCATTCTATCTATATTGCTAGTCTGAGCTTCTGGGTTTCTTTTAAAAATTGATTTTGTACTTGACTGGTGCTCACCCGGTGGTGTAAGGATTGTGAGGCTTAGCAGTTAGCATGAACAGGCTCGATTGCTAGTTTATAAGACTATAATTATCTGGTTGTGGTGTGCTATTAAGCTTGTGGAGTGTGGAGAGAGTTTTGTAAATGTTTTCTAAAAAGGAAGCTGGACTATTTTTGGTGGAAAGCTAGTGACTGATTTACATGTGTATTACCAATTTACAAAATTTCAATAGTCTGCGTGGGCATGTAATGACGGAAAACATTGGTATAATCATTTGATTTGAGAAATGGTTCCATCATCTACTGATGCATTTTTCTGCTAATTAGTTAGTTTTGTCATTCTTGAGCTTATTTTATTCCTGGTTGTGATCCTGTGTGATTGTGCCAGATTTGTTTGACTGGTGGACTTGTGGTTTCCAATGTCAAAGGTAATGGCTGCTCTTCTTATCACGAAAAATGCCAAGTATACTTGCTATAATGTAAAATCATAATTAGCTTATACATCAGGGATCTTTCTACGGCATTTGATCGCTCTTTAAGGACAGACTAACTCTCCTGATAGATAACTTACATTAGGCCAAAGTGCAAATTTGGTCCTATAACTTTTCTGCAGTTCCCAAATCAGTCCTATAACTTTTTCTGTCTCGAATTTGGTCCTGTAACTTTGCTCCAATTCCCAAATCAGTCCTATAACTTTTTTTGTCTCGTATTTGGTCTTGTATCTTTGCTCTAGGTCCCAAATCAGTCCTATATCTTTTTTTTATCTCAGTTTTGGTCCCATATGTTTTGAAAACCTCCCACCGTTAGTCCTTCGTCTATTTTAAATTACAGTTTAGTCCTGAAAACTTCAAGTCCCGTTCACTTTAGTCCTTAACTATCAAAATGAAAGTGGAAGAGCATCCCTGAAGATTCGCAGACCTTATATCTTGGTCCCTAATACATGTTTTCTTCATGAAATGGAATAGAAATGTAAAAACAACACAAATTAAAACAAATGATAAAGGGACCAAAACTGAAAACACAGAAAATTTAAAACCCATTGGATCATCGATTGAGGCAAAAACATACAATTACCTTCCTTAGTTAATGAACCCTTAGTCCCAAAGTTAGGATCATCAATCAATTTCAAATAGGTATGCAATTATCATTAATCCTTGTAAAAATACCATTTCCACGTGTTCTATTCATTATTGTAATTAGCCTTTTTTTTTTATTTCTGTAAATATTGGCTTATCATATTGATCTAGGTGATAGCTTTTTCAGTTTTCCGGTGGGTTTTAAATTTTCTACGTTTTTAGTTTTGGTCCCTCTGTCATTTGCTTTAATTTGTGTTGTTTTTGTATTTCTATTCCATTTCATGAAGAATACATGGATTAGGGACCAAGATGAAAGGTTTGAAAATCTTCAGGGATGCTCTTTCATTTTGATAGTCAGGGACTAAACTGAAAGGGACTTGAAGTTTTCAAGATTAAGCTGTAATTTAAAATAGACAGAGGACTAACGGTGAGAGATTTTCAAAATATATGGGACCAAAACTGAGATAAAAAAAAGATATAGGACTGATTTGGGAACTGGAGCAAAGATACAAGACCAAATACGAGACAAAAAAAAGTTATAGGACTGATTTGGGAACTGGAGCAAAGTTACAGGACCAAATTCGAGACAAAAAAAGTTATAGGACTGATTTGGAAACTGCAGCAAAGTTACAGGACCAAATTTGCACTTTAGCCCTTACATTATATTGACTGTAATTTCATCTTATCTTTTTTGAGTAAAATCACTTTCCGGTCCCTGAATTATGCACTCGCTGACAGATAGGTCCCTGAATTTTACCCATTGTACTAGCCGGTCCCCGAATTTTTCAAACGCTGCACTAATTGGTCCCTCCGTCATATTGGCGTTACAAAAATGCTGACGTGGCCAAAACGGACGCTGATGTGTCCCGTTATGTGCTGACGTGTCCCGTTATCGCCACGTCAGATCCCGTTATGTTGAAAAAAAAAAAAAATGTGCCACGTAGATTAAATAGACACATCAGCATTTTATTGTGTATTTTCCGGTCCTTCAGCAAAACGCACGCACCATACTAGCTACTCTCACCCAAACCCACACATAGCTAACCTAAACTCTGACCCAAACCCACACATAGTCGACATTTTCTCACCCAAAGCCATTCTCACTCAGTCACTCACGCACCATTGCAGCCAAATCCCTAACCCTCTCGCACCCAAATCCCTCCAAGAATCGCACCCATCTCGCACCACGGTCGAACCCACCCCACGGTCGAACCCACCGTCGAACCCGCGCTGGAATCGTCGTCACCCTCATCCCAACCATCAACAGCGGAACTCCACCACCCACCCACCACCATCGACACCACCCAACCCAGCGGCACCCAAACCCTCAACCCTCAAACCCATCTACATCAATACTCACTCAAGCCAAGAATCATGACATATTGTCATATTGATATGAGAAGTTGGGAAAATCAAGTTGCTGAGTATCTAGAGGGAAACTCAACAGCGTTTCCTTTCAATCCTATGGCCTCCACTAAAACTACTAGCAACATCCAAGCAAAGTTTTTAACTCATAGCCACAAAAACTTGGTTTTCTTTCATTAATATAAAAGCTATTCTACCATTCTTTCACTCCTATAACTGATACCATAACATGTGATCTATTTTGTGGCTTTTACTTTTGGTCCTAGTTATGCTAACTTCATGTGAATTTTGTCTGTAGATAATAATAACTGCAAGTGTTTCCTATTTGTATTGAAGCAAAGAAGCTGCAAAAGATTCAATTCTTTACAGCTATAAGCATGGGTTTTCAGGGTTTGCTGCAAGATAAACAATATGAAAATCATCCTATTTAATGATAAACAATAATGAGTAACTCACCTTTTGTTGGTCGGTTATGAAGTTCCAGCCGTTTTCCCTAACACTCCCGATGTCATGAAGCAAGTTCTCCAAGAACCAGCTCCAAGTATCCTTTGTCTCTGAGTCCACTATGGCATACGCAATGATGAAGTTGTGGTTGTTGGCATCCATGGCAACCGCCGTCAACAACTGGCCCCCGTAGTAACCTTTCAAGAAGCACCCATCAAGACCTATCAGAGGTCTGCATCCAGCCTTGAAGCCCTTTTTGCATGCATCCAAACATATGTATAGTCGGTCAAACGTGTTCCCCTTTAGTATTAGTTGGACCGTGGATCCCTCATTCTTGTCTTTTAGCTCCTTGCAATATTTCCTAAGTTTGGCATATTGTTCTCGTTCGGAGCCTACTACAACTTTACGGGCAGTTCTCCTAGCACGATAAATCATCCAATCATCAACGTGCACATTTCTTTGTTTTTTAAGAAAGTCAAACGCTTCCTCAGCTGACACATTGGGGTGCGCTCTAATCTCGGGAACTAACTGGTCGGCCAGCCAATCTTGGTTAGCTTGTTTGTTTTTAAAGGTCCTGGCACATGAGTGACCTTCATGATACGTCTTCACCTGACATATGTTCGTCTTCCTATTAAGTGAACAATATATCTCTCAATCACATGATTCAACAGGACATCGGGCCCGGACTCTTTCCTTATCATTCTTCACATAAGTGAAAGTCCGGCCGATGCTCATACTATAGTCCTTTAATGCTTTCTTGAAAACCCCAATTGAGGGGAACTCCATACCGATCTCTATAAATACTTGTCCAAATGGTGCAGGGTTGAATGACGGAAACTTGTTTGAACGAGCCAGCTCTTTCTCAGAGTCTGAACAAACTGGATCTCCCAGCTTCTCTGACACCCAAGTGTCATCCTCAGAGTTTGAACAAACTTGATCATTTTCAGTGGCTGGGATTCCTGACCCCTCCCCAATAGGGAATTTGCTGTTTTGGAAGGCTGACATGTTCACATCGGAGCCCTCAGAGTCAGAGTCAAAAGGCACATCATCGGAGCCATCATCTACAATCTTTCCCTTTCCCTTTAGATCTTGGACTACTTGGACAGAGTCTGATGATGATGACTCTGCACCATCATCAACTATCGTTGGTTGGTCCAATGGGTGCTCGATGTACAAGTGTACATCCTCGGCGTTTGCACACAAATTTATCAATTGTATGACATCATTGTCGGATGCCAATGGCCTCACTCCATGTTGTATGTCAAAACCGGGGACAACCCACCAACATGCTGAGTAGTTGGACTCATATCCGAATCCCTTCACAAGTGCTTCGATGTCTGGGATAGTAATCAAGTCCATCTCCCAAACTACAGTGTCTACAACTCCCCCGACGTATTGTAGTTCTGGGACTCTACAAAGCTGACCACGATGGTGGAAAACTAGGTTTATGGTTTTGTCCATCCTACAAAGAACAAAGACAATAATTCAATTCACTTATTTCAAAATACTTAATAAGATTATTTCAATACTATAAAATTCAAAATATGACAAATCCAACAATCATCAACTCAATTTCAAGACTTTTAAATTAACTATACCAAATACGTCTCAAGATTAGTACAATACTATAAAATTGAAAATATCACAAATCCAACAATATCCCCTTATGATGTAATAAAATATATCACAGTTTTATATAAGATTAGTACAATACTATTAAATTAACTATATCACAATTCTCAAGTTAAACCAATCATAAAATATCAATCTAACAAAGTCATTGTCAAATATAATTTGGTCCCACACTATACATACACAAGTATACTAACAAAGTCATCAATCTAACAAAGTCAATGTCTAATAATTTGGTCCCAAATGTGGTCCCTAAAATGTGCTCCATTATATTAATTTAATGAACAATATGGGTCTCTCATCCTCATCCTCCCTCTCATCCTTCAATGTAGGACCATTGTACAATTTGGTCCCACACTATACACATACACAAGTATACATACACAGTCATCAATCTAAAAAAGTCAATGTCTAATAATTTGGTCCCAAATGTGGTCCCTAAAATGTGCTCCATTATATTAATTTAATACACAATATGGGTCCCTCATCTTCCCTCTCATCCTTCAATGCAGGACCATTGTACAATTTGGTCCCACACTATACATACACAAGTATACATACACAAAATTGGTCCCCCCCTCCCAAATTCCTCAATCTCTCATTACATATAGTATATCAAACAATAGATTGAACAAAGACATGTCTGAAATTATTTTGCTCAATACAACAACAATGACATTGAATCCAAGAACAAACTACAGACCAAATCATACAAGGTCAGAACAAACTACAGACCAAAAAACATAAAATAGGTCTCCACGGTCCGAAAGTGTCAAATTTCCATTACCCTTCAAGCAATGGAAGACTCGGAACAAGGAGATGATGATTATGCTTCGATTTCTTCAACTATCTTCAACGAAACGAACACAGAATACCAAACGAACACAGAATACCAAATATTTCTGCGATTCAGCGTTGATTTCTCAGATTAGGGTTTGGGTTCATAGGGTTTGGGTTCGGCGATGGTTAGGGTTAGGGTGCGATTAGGGTTTGGGTTCGTTAGGGTTTGGGTTCGGCGATGGTTAGGGTTGGGGTGCGATTAGGGTTTGGGTTCGTTAGCGCGGGTTCGATTGTGGGGTGGGTTTGGGTTCGTTCGAGCGCGGGTTCGACGGTGGGTTCGACCGTGGGGTGGGTTTGGGTTCGACGGTGGGTTCGACCGTGGTGCGAGATGGGTGAGACTCGGTTAGGGATTTGGGTGCGAGAGGGTTAGGGATTTGGCTGCGATGGTGCGTGAGTGACTGAGTGAGAATGGCTTTGGCTTTGCGTGAGTGACTGAGTGAGAATGGGTTTGGGTCAGAGTTTAGTGTGTGGGTTTGGGTGAGAATGGCTTTGGCTTTGCATGAGTGACTGAGTGAGAATGGCTAGTATGGTGCGTTTTGCTGAAGGACCGGAAAATACACAATAAAATGCTGATGTGTCTCTATTTAATCTACGTGGCACATTTTTTTTTTTTTTTTC
>QANZ01017474.1:9609-19672 GCA_003254925.1 Chamaecrista fasciculata
TCGTAATAAGCATGTTCGTTTGTGTTTTTTTCTGATTAAATTATAATCTTGATTTTTTTATAATCAAACACACTCAATTACACTTATATTCCAATATATATACCTAAAATTACCTATACTCTAATACATTCAATCACACATCATAAGGCTAAAATCGTAATTTACCTGAAATGGTCGACCGATTCTGTCAACGGTGGACCGAATATCAACTTGAGAATGATATCAGGCCCGACGTTCGGTCCACCGATGTAAAAGATGGTCGACCGAATTTCAACCTGAGAATGTTATCAGGCCCGACGTTCGGTCCACCGATACAAAAAATGGTCGACTGACTACTGAAATGAGCCACATTGAAATTTTTTTCGGGTCCGAAGTTCTTTTTTACATTCTCTCTCATCTTGTGCCAAACGGTGGACCATTTTTTATAGTCCACCGAATGTCGGGACCTGATTACTACACTTTAGTCCTTTTGGTCTGCCATTTCGGAGGCAAAAATAGAATGGTCGACTAAATCAAATAAGCACCTCACAAGTTGCTTATGATTATAATCATATTTTCACGATTCTCAAGGCAAACAGTGACAAAATTTGATTTTTTTAAAAGCAAATCCAAACACACTTTGATTATAATGAAATCACATCTTACTTTTTCCAACTTTTTCTTCCATTTCTACCCCAATACAATTTATCAATTTCCTTACCCTTCTATCTACCAACCACAATCATTACATACCTATTTCAATAATTTCACACCAAAGTTGGCTATGGTGGATTTCATAGTTGGCCTAAGTGTGGATTCCTTAGGTGACAGGCTGTTTGGTATGTGCGCACACCGGGAGACGTTCCGGAAGCCTAGGTCGTGATGACCACTGGTATTTGTACATGACATTTGTGCTGGTTACCTATGATGGNGTGGATTCCATAGTTGGCCTAAGTGTGGATTCCTTAGGTATGTGCGCACACCGGGAGACGTTCCGGAAGCCTAGGTCGTGATGACCACTGGTATTTGTACATGACATTTGTGCTGGTTACCTATGATGGGGTATTGGTTGACACGATTTGTCACCGCCAGCTCTATGGTATTGTTATTCATTACGATATGGTGTTGTTGTGCTGGTATTCCTGTATAGGGGTACTGGGCCCTCTATGGATGAAGTGTTGACACGTGAGTCCCACCAGCTTACCAGTTTTATTGTTTTTGATGTATTAATAATGTTCAGAAAGATTATATGTGAGAGATGTTAATTAAATGTGAATTTATTGGTTTGGTATATATACTGGTCATTTACTGTTAGTTAGAAATGCATGTCTGAACCTTTGTTTGAAGTCTGTGTTTGTGTGGGGACTGTGGGTTAAGTAGAGAGACTTAAACCCTACTGAGAATCCCCCAGATTCTCACCCTACAACACTTCAGTTCTGTAAGTGCAGGTCTCAAGTTCGTAGAGTTCGTGCTGGGAGCTCAAGACGGACTAAGGTAGTTTAGTTAGTTTGTTGTTGTCTGTTGACTGAGCTGGGCCCTGCGTGGTTGTTTAGAGGCGGAGCCTCATGTATTTTATTATTTTGTTAAGTTTTAAGTTTCAAAAGGGCCGTGTAACACTGTCTTTCTTTGAAATTTTTGTTCCCTCTGTTTTTTAAAGTGTAGAACGTTACAAATACCATTTCGTATTAGTGACTAAAAGATATTTTATTATAATATAAATATAAATATTTTATTATATTTTATACATTTTTTATTATATTTTTAATTAATTTATTTTAACTAATGGATATTGAGTATTATATATATCGAATTTTTGAATTAGAATATCCTATCATATATCTATTATTTTAGGATATTCCAGATATTTAGGGTACCCGTCNCAGATATCTAGGGTACCCATCGGATACCGGATATCGGATACGGATATTGGAGAGAATGAACATTGAACGGATTCAGATAGTGATAAAATAAGCGAATGCTCACATGTTGTCATCCCTATATGTACTATGAATTTTTTTTTGGCCTGAAATGTACTATGAATTTACCTTTTCATTGATATTGTAAGATGTTATCATGTTAATCAATAGTTAAATAAGACTTGATTTTTTTTAATTAAATTATATTTTAAGTTAGGAAATCAAAGCTAATATTCTCTTAAAAAAGTTTGGGTAAATTACAAAATAGGGTCCTGTGGTTTGGCCCCATTTCAAGTAGGGTACATGTGGTTTGAAAAGTTTCATATTGGGGCCTGTGGTTTACGTCGTTTGCAAAATGGGGTCTANGAATGAAATGTTATTGTGAATTTAACAACAAAAACAAAATTCGTATGATTTAAATGTTTAAGGGAAGTAAAAACAATTCGTCCTATTTTATCAGTATTTTATCACAAAAATAAAATTTAATATCGGTTAATGTAATTTATATATATCCCAAATTACATGCAATAAGTGATCGGGTGACATAAATTGTTGTATGATGCAATAAGTGATTAGATAATGTAATCTCTTTTAGTTAAATAATTTAATAGTGAAAAATAATTAAAAACAAGTAATTTCTTAAACCAATCAACAATATACTTTAGCAAAAATTAAAGCCACCTCATTTTTTATTATATGATATAACAAGTTACATCATAGACTTATCCATATATATATGAAAAGGATCAACCTAAACAAAATGGGAACCTTCTAAAGAAAACAACATGTGCCCAAAGCATTGTTTTATTAATTTATTCTGAATAAATTAACAACTTGGTTCTTAAAAAATAATAGATCTTTCAATTTAATATTTGAAAAATAAAATTATAAGATCTAGTTCTTGAAAATATAATTTCAATCACTTTGATCATTTTAATTTGTTGAAGATATAAATTGAGATTTGATATGTAGTTTCAAATTTCATCAAGAATAATTTTATCTTTCAAAAATTGAATTGAAAAATTTATAATCTTTTAAGAACCAAATTATTAATTTACTCTTATTCTTTTACTAATATGATTTTGAGCCTAACAGTAACAATGACAATAATGTAGTGAATCCCTAACTTTGCATTCTCCTCCTCTGCATTTTGATTGGCATCTTGTGTTGCAATCATTATTGTTGCAATTTGGTGTGTGATAGTCTTGGCAGCAATCTTCACCATATACTTCCATCATCCCTGAAATTATATCATATTAATTAACTAGCATACGGAAATATTTATAAATTTTTAGACGAATGCAATAGAGTGGGTCACTGTACGAGACTTCTAGGTGAAGTCTGAGGAGGGTAAAAAAGTATGCAGTCTTATCCCTACTTTGCGGAGAGACTGTTTTTATGATTTAAACCCGCGACCTATTTATATCTATATAATTCAAATAGATGATGAACCTAGCTATATGAAATGAAACACCAACATATATTTATGTTCTGACCAAGAAGCAATATCTTATACTTGGACTAATAAATAAAATTAAATATGTTGCAGTATTTTAACCACGAAATGTATTAATTAATATGAATTTTTCAAGTGAAAATTGTATATTAATTACTACACTTTATCATTGAAGAATTTCACTAAATCTACTTACGCTTAATATTCTACCAAATTTGGAAGATAGAAAAAATTATTCAAACTNATTAACTAGCATACAAAAATATTTATCCATTTTTAGACGAATGCAATAGAGTGGGTCACTGTACGAGACTTCTACTAGGTGAAGTCTGAGGAGGGTAAAAAAGTATGCAGTCTTATCCCTACTTTGTGGAGAGACTGTTTTTATGATTTAAACCCGCGACCTATTTATATATATATAATTCAAATAGATGATGAACCTAGCTATATGAAATGAAACACAAAATATATGTGCTGACCAAGAAGCAATATCTCATATTTGGACTAATAAAAAAAATTAAATATGTTGCAGTATTTTAACCACGAAATGTATTAATTAATATGAATTTTTCAAAAGAAAATTGTATATTAATTACTACACTTTATCATTGAAGAATTTCACTAAATCTACTTACGCTTAATATTCTACCAAATTTGGAAGATAGAAAAAATTATTCAAACTAGTTTAGAGAAAACGGTACAAACATGCTTCAAATTAGTGTGTGTGTGTGCATGTGTGTAATAAAGAAAAGCAAACCTGCTGAAAACATGATGATCATGATAAACACAAGAGAGAGAGTTTTTGAAGAAGCCATTTTAAAGGTTTTAATAGATTAATTACTTTGTATATTGTATTTTTTGTGAGATATGTATTGCTAAGTGAGCTATATATTTATACATAACGTGATTGCAAATGAAATTTTTTTATTTCGACATCAGTATTTAATTTGATGGATTACTATACTGTCATGTAAAGTATATTATGTGGATTATGGAGATTTATTACCATTTTTTAATAAACACTCAAGTCAAGAAAATCATATTTCCCAACAAAACTATGTACCTAAATATAATGTTTAGTACGTAACTTACCTCTTAATCTATTAATTTTATAGTAAATTTTTTTCGGATATGTTTAATAGAAGTTTCAAATGTTACTCATTATTGTTATTATTATTATATAACTTCATAATTTAAAATATTTCACATATTTAATTTTAAATCCTATTTAAAGTTTAATTTCTTTATTCTACTATTTTTATTTAGTTATAACTTAGTCCAATTATGATTATGGATATTTCTTACCATTTTTTAATAAACACTCAAATCAAGAAAATCATATTTCCCAACAAAAATAGGTACCTAAATGTAATGTTTAGTAACTTACCTTTGATTATAATCTGTTCTAATTATAATCGTAATAAGCATGTTCGTTTGTGTTTTTTTCTGATTAAATTATAATCTTGATTTTTTTATAATCAAACACACTCAATTACACTTATATTCCAATATATATACCTATAATTACCTATACTCTAATACATTCAATCACACATCACCAGGCTAAAATAGTAATTTACCTGAAATGGTCGACCGATTCTGTCAACGGTGGACCAGATATCAACTTGAGAATGATATCAGGCCCGACGTTCGGTCCACTGATGTAAAAAATGGTCGACCGAATTTCAACCTGAGAATGCTATCAGGCCCGAAGTTTGGTCGACCGATGCAGAAAATGGTCGACTGAATAATGAAATGAGCCACATTGAAATTTTTTTCGGGTCTGAAGTTCTTTTTTACATTCTCTTTCATCTTGTGCCAAACGGTGGACCATTTTTTTGATAGTCCACCGAATGTCGGGACCTGATCACTACACTTTAGTCCTTTTGGTCTGCCATTTCGGAGGCAAAAATAGAATGGTCAACCAAATCAAATAAGCACCTCACAAGTTGCTTATGATTATAATCATATTTTCACGATTCTCAAGGCAAACAGTGACAAAATTTGATTTTTTTAAAAGCAACAATCACATCCAAACACACTTTGATTATAATCAAATCACATCTTTCTTTTTCCAACTTTTTCTTCCATTTCTACCCCTATACAATTTATCAATTTCCTTACCCTTCTATCTACCAACCACAATCATTACATACCTATTTCAATAATTTCACACTAAATAATCAACTTTCATCCAAGCACCAATACACAAATAATCAACTTTGATTATAATCATACTCTGATTATAATTAGAGCAGATTTTATTATAAGCGCAAACGAACGGAGCCTTAGTCTATTAATTTTATAGTAAATTTTTTTCGGATATGAATTGTATATGTTTAATAGAAGTTTCAAATGTTACTCATTATTGTTATTATTATTATATAACTTTATAATTTAAAATATTTCACATATTTAATTTTAAATCCTCTTTAAAGTTTAATCATATCATTTTAAATTATAAAGAAATAATAATAAAAATAATCATATCATTTGACAATTCTACGTAAAGTCATATATTATTTTAAATGATTTTATAACTTATTTATGTTGTTTTATTTAATAATAAATATCTCTAAACATTTTTTCAAGAAAAACTCTATTCAAGAAAATCATATATCCTTTAATCTTAGTTTCCTTTGATATTAATTCATTTACCCACACAATATGAGTAACTTAAACATGCACGTATATGTGTAACTATTGATGTTATAATCTTTATTTTTGAAGCCACAAAACAGCACAATTCTTCGCCAATCAATCATAGTTATNCTTCGCTGTGAGTTCGTCGCCGTTCGTGGGTTCCGTGGGTTCGCCGTTCAAGGGTTGACTCATCCTTCGCCGTGGGTTCGCCGTTCTGTTCGCTGTTCCTTCATCCTTGCCGCTGCCATCTTCGTCTCTTCCCCGCCGTGACTCATCTCCATCAAAGGTAAATTTCTTCTCCTTGACTCATTAATTTCATAACTTTGAAATTAGTAATCTGATAATTTTTTCTGAATATTGTTGAGACTGAGTTTTTTTTTGAGATTATTGGGCTGATTATTGGTGTGAATATGTGAGATTACTAATCTGAAATTCTGAATTATTGGTCTGATTTAGTGTGAAATAGATTATTTGACTAGTCTAAAATGGATTATTGTTTGATTGGTCTGTATTATGGAATGAATGATTATTTGGTAATTTGATTCATTGATTGTTCTAGATTACTATGTGATTGAGTGATTGTGAATTGAATTAATGTTTTTTGGTATAGATGTCATCCAATCCAACCGAGGAAACAATTGAATCTACACCAAATAAAAGTAGTGTTAGGGGCAAATCTGATCCAGCTTGGGCACATTGTAGATTTGGTGATGACCCTAGTAAGAAGCATTTGTTGTGTATGTATTGTAACAAGGTATTTAAAGGAGGTGGCATTAGTCGGTTTAAACAACATTTAGCTGGAATAAAGGGAGATGTTGAGCCATGTAAGAAAGTCTCAACTGATATTCGTTTTCAAATGCGTAATCTTGTTACTGAATTTAATCAGAGAAAACGAAAGACACAAGAAGAAATAGAGGAAAATAATCCTTATTGTGAAGAACATGTTGAACACACTCGTACTAGTGAAGAGGTTCAAGAGTTAGGCAGTTCTAAGGGTAAAGGCAAAGAGAAACTGACTAGTAGCTTATCCCCATATTTCATGCCTAGAACAACTCCAGGGGCACAACCAACTTTAAAAAGTGTTTTGCAAAGTCAAGAGGCTAGAGAAAGATGTGATTTGGCTATTTTGAAATGGATGGTTGACGCTTCTGTACCATTTAATATTGTTAACTCTGCTTTTTATCAACCTATGATTGATGTTATTGCTAGTATGGGGGCTGGATATAAGGGGCCTAGTGCTTATAATCTTCGGGTTAATTTGTTGAAGAAAAATGTGGAAGAAGTTAAATTGTATGTCAATAGTTTTCGTTCAATTTGGAAGGAAACTGGATGCACTATTATGGCTGATGGGTGGACTGATCAATGTAGAAGAACTTTAATCAATTTTCTTGTATATTGTCCAAAGGGAACTGTGTTTTTAAAATCTGTTGATGCTTCTGATGCATCCAAGACTGCTGAAATGTTATTTAAGCTTTTTCGGGAAGTTGTCTTGTATGTTGGTGTTGAGAATGTTGTTCAGATTGTCACTGATAATGCTGCCAATTATGTTGCGGCTGGAAGAATGTTGGAAGAAGAGTTTCCCACTCTTTATTGGTCTCCTTGTGCTGCACACTGTGTTAATTTAATGTTTCAAGACATTGGGAAATTGCCAGAAGTTAGTAAAATTGTGGATCATGCAGCAAATATCACAAAATTCATCTACAATCATTGTTATGCATTGCATTTGATGAGGAAGCATACTGGTGGAAGAGAAATACTTCGTCCAGCTCCTACTCGATTTGCTACCAACTTTATTGCATTGCAAAGTATTTTGGCTCAAAAAGATGCATTGAGAGCAATGGTTACATGTAGAGAATGGTCGATCTCAGCATATGCTAAGGATAACAAAGCTAAGAAATTTGTGGAAGCTATCTTAGATTCTGGTTTTTGGAAACAGTGTGCTACAATTGTGAAGGTTACTGAGCCACTCATTCGGTTGTTGCGCATGGTTGATAGTGAAGATAAACCTGCCATTGGTTTCTTGTATGCAGCCTTTCATAAAGCAAGAGAAGAAATGATCAAGAGATTTCAACGAAGGAAACAGGTTATAGAGCCTTATTTGGCAATCATTGATAAGCGTTGGGATAAACAACTCAATAAAAATATCCATGCAGCTGGTTTTTGGTTTAATCCATCTTATCAATTTGATGAGAACGAGAAGGGAAGGCTAGAGAATGCCGTCAGTGGTGTTTTAGATGTGGTTGATAAATACTCCGGTAATGATCCAGCATTGAGTGATAGCTTAAGTGAAGAGATGGTAGCCTTTAAATGTGCAAAAGGGGATTTCGGGAGAAAACTTGCTATAAATAGTCGTAACAGACAAATGCCAAGTAATGTATTTGACTGCTTTATATTTGATTGCTTTATAATTTTATTTGCTTGGTTAAATGCTTTATTAATGTGTTTTATTTTTTAGATGAGTGGTGGCAATTGTATGGAACTGGTGTACAAAACTTGCAAAATATTGCCATCCGAGTTTTAAGTCAGACATGTAGTTCTTCTGGCTGTGAGAGGAACTGGAGTGTGTTTGAGCACATTCATTCAAAAAGGAGAAATAGACTACAACATCAAAGGCTCAATGATCTGGTATTTGTCCATTACAATTTAAGGCTACAAAAAGGTATTCGTTAATATTTGTGTGATTATTATTGTTGATATTTGTTTGTTCTTACGAAGATGAATAATATGGATTTATAAATACCTATAGGAATCGAAATAAGGCTTATGATCCTATTAGTTTGGATGATTTTGAGGAAATGACTGATTGGATATTTGAGGAAGACCCACCAACACTAAATTCTGAGGAATTAGAAGTTCTTAATCGTGACCTTGCTGCTTGTACCATTGAGGAAGATGATATTGGTTTGTATTTATAACTTTTATAAAATGTTATTACAAATGTACAACTATTAATTGTTAGTTGATGTTTTTTAACTGAAAGTTATTAATTATTGTAGTGTTGAATCTGGATGAGCTTGATGATGGTGATGACCAAGCTGATGCTGATAATCAGGAAAACACCATTAATGAAGTTGGGAACTCAAGACGTGATATTTTTGGGGTTCCTTTTTAGTCAATTAAATTAGCTATTATATGTTTTTCAATTTGTAGATTGTTTAATACAATTGTTTTTCAATTCCAAGACATGTTTGATGTGGTTATGTTTTAAATTTAAGTTTTATGTAGTGTGACTTAAATATTTGACATTTATAATATGTGATGGACCTATAGTTATGTTTAATTTTTACTTGATATTTAAATTATTGTAAGATATTAATGTGTATTTGATGAATATGTATATTTTTTTAAAAAAATTTAAGTAAACCGGCTCAACCGGTTGAACCAGTGACCCAACGGTTGAACCATTGAACCAGTGACCCGAGCCTTCCACCGGGTTGATGACCGGTCCGGTTTTTTGCACTATGTCGTAATAAGCATGTTCGTTTGTGTTTTTTTCTGATTAAATTATAATCTTGATTTTTTTATAATCAAACACACTCAATTACACTTATATTCCAATATATATACCTATAATTACCTATACTCTAATACATTCAATCACACATCATAAGGCTAAAATAGTAATTTACCTGAAATGGTCGACCGATTCTGTCAACGGTGGAACGAATATCAACTTGAGAATGATATCAGGCCCGACGTTCGGTCCACCGATGTAAAAAATGGTCGATCGAATTTCAACCTGAGAATGCTATCAGGCCCGACGTTCGGTCCACCGATGCAAAAAATGGTCGACTGAATACTGAAATGAGCCACATTGAAATTTTTTTCGGGTCCGAAGTTCTTTTTTACATTCTCTCTCATCTTGTGCCAAACGGTGGACCATTTTTTATAGTCCACCGAATGTCGGGACCTGATTACTACACTTTAGTCCTTTTGGTCTGCCATTTCGGAGGCAAAAATAGAATGGTCGACCAAATCAAATAAGCACCTCACAAGTTGCTTATGATTATAATTATATTTTCACAATTCTCAAGGCAAACAGTGACAAAATTTGATTTTTTTAAAAGCA
>QANZ01017486.1:1576-66121 GCA_003254925.1 Chamaecrista fasciculata
GTAAAATTTTTGTTATTTAAATCATTTTGTCTAGTATACTTCAAATTTATAAACTATGCTAATTCCAATTAAAAATAGGTTGATAGATTACTGCATAACAATGTTTGCTTAATCCTAGCAAGTGTGAATGTGACATTCTTGTTGTATTATGATGGGCCTGCTGGCCTGTTGTCACTGGTCCAGGGTCCACATTAATTAAGAAAAGATGCTGGACCCAAACAAGGGACATGAGTGTGTGAGTGTGAGGAATGTAATGGTTTAATAGGTATTTATAGGGAGGGTTTGGGAGAGAGTAGGGTAAGGAAAATTTAGGGAAATGGTTTGGGAGAGAGTCTAGCCGTTCAAAAGCTTGACACCCTTGTGTTACAATCATTTTTATGAGTTTTTCGCTGTTCTTACTGTGTTAGCATATTCTCTTCTGAGAGTGGGTTTTTTCTGCATTTTGGAGTTGAATATAGTGAAGGGTTCTATCATATATATTCTCATATCTTCTGTTCCTTGTCAGGTTTTGGAGAGTTACGAACGTGCTTACAGCAACATGGTTCGTGTTCAGCAACTTTCAGAACTGGAAGAGGTTTGCTCTCATATAATCAAAAGTTTTATCTTTTGGTACCTTGGTCTTTTTTATATCTTTCAATTATAATATGGGGAAATCTTCTTTCTTCCAGGTTATTGATTACTGTACCCTTCCTATTGGAGATCCAGTTGCTGAAGGGCGGCGGGCTCTAATTCGCAATATGTGGACTCAACGTATTCAAGGTGCAAAAAGCAATGTTGAGGTAGGCATATTGTGACTTCAAACATGGCATATGCTTAAAAAGTTAAGATGAAGTGTCATAGGCACAAATTTGAATCAAAGGCCCACATAAAATCCTTGTTGGATGTAATAACAGTATTGTTTGACTTTTTGTTAGATGCACATATTTGCATTTGTTTTAGAGGTTTAGAGAGTACAATGAAAATATGTTGAAACATTGAAATTCAAACTATTATTTAGTTTGACCTTTGGCTAAATTGACCTTGATTGAGGCAAGCATGTTTGGCTCATCATAAAGTTTTGATGATGGGTTAAGATTAAGCTATAATACAACAATAGTGAGCTTATATGAGTCTTTGATTACATCTACCAATGTCATATGGTATTACAGAGGAGGTTTATTCGCAATTCAACTGATACAGGTAAAGTCTAAACAAATCTTTCTTTCTTTGAAAGGTTATCATTTAATAGGCATTGGCATGAGTTGCCTAGTATTTGATAGTCATTGGCATGAGTATCAGGTCCCAGGTGTCCAATGTTTGAGGTTTTCCCTCTTTCACATGTGGGGATTTGTATAGGCTGACTCCTTGGTTTCCTGTAATGAGTTCACATGATTCACTCCATCTTTCAAGAGGTTAATGTTATGTTGGCTGAGTTGAATGCTGAAACTATCCTTGCTGTGTCTTCTCTTAATAGTTTACACTCTTGGGTTGAGGTGGTTCTTGACAGTATTGGAGCCTATGAAAATGGGAAAATGGGGTTAATATTTATATTCTTGTCACTCTCAATTCTTGTAAATCAATTCAAATTTGTGCATGATGTATGATAGACTTGTGCTTGGTCCATGTTTCAAGTGCTAAGGTCTTTTGCATGAATAGGAAGGCTTGCACAAACTCGCCAAGGCTTACTCATGGTTTGGCAACTCCCTATATTACCTTTTTTAAACCCATTCGGTTATGTTTGAAAATAGTGATAGCTAGAAGATCAACTGATGGTTATTGTAAAAGATAATTGATACTTCTAAACAGTAATAAACTTGAAGACTTTTAGATGGTGGTAAACTCCTAATGCTTAGGAGTTTTATCTGAATAGGATTTCTTGGTAACTCCAGATACCCCTCTTTGTACTTTTATGATTAATAATAAGAAGCATTATTCAGTTTACTACTCTGTCTCAACACTTAAATTAATATGAAGGTAATTGTCTCCTATCAGCATAAAAATTGCTTGCCCTTTGCTGACATCACTAGTATTTTCATTAATTGCTATTAATGAGCTCATGCAATCCAAATTTCATCTGTATAATTAACATGCTGCATTAGGATTCTGTGACATGTTCTTTTCTTCCCTGCTTCATTTATGTGCTTCTTCTAACTCCTTGAATTTTTTTAAGTATAGGTTTGGCAGGCACTTCTGGTTGTTAGAGCTCTTGTGCTTCCTCCTTCAGAGGACATTGAAACTTGGCTCAAGTTTGCCTCTCTCTGCAGAAAAAATGGGCGTGTCAGCCAGGCGAGATCTACTTTAGTTAAACTTCTACAGGTTTGTGATGTTATTCTTTGCAGAAAAGGTTGCTATCTTATGTTTACCATTTTTTTTCACTTAACTCATTGTTTGTTAATTGTATTAGTATGATCCTGAAATATCTCCTGAAAATGTGCGATATCATGGACCACCTCAAGTAATGCTGGCGTACTTAAAATATCAGTATTCACTTGGAGAGGATTTAAAGCGTAGGGAAGCATTTGTCAGGCTGCAGGTATAATAAATCTGTTTTAGTAATAACTCATCTTTCTTGAACTTTTACATCTACTGCTAATCTTCTTTGTGCTTTTCTTTGATTCAAATTGTTTGATGTAGAATTTGGCTTTGGAGCTTTCAAGCACGCCCAGCATTCAACCAGTTACACTGTCAGGGTTTGCGAACAGTGCCAATCCAAGTGTTCCTCTCCTTGCTCGTGTGTATCTTATACTTGGATCTTGGCAGTGGTCGCTTTCACCTGGGCTAGATGATGAGTCTATACAAGGTTCTGGGATGTTATAGTTTACTTTTTGAGGTTGAAAATGATTTCAACTTTTTCCCTGATTTTGTATCAACATTTGTAGATATTCTTGCCGCATTCACCAAGGCTACTCAGTATGCAAATAAATGGGCTAAAGCTTGGCATAAATGGGCGTTATTCAATACAGCAGTGATGTCTCATTACACATTAAGAGGTTTTCCTGATGTTGCAGCTCAATTTGTTGTTGCTGCTGTCACTGGCTACTTTCATTCAATAGCATGTGGAGCAAATGCTAAAGGTGTTGATGATAGTTTACAGGTATGCCACGTTTTCTGTAGTAACATGAGATCATGTATCTGTGATCTGTGCATACTGGCATGATTAGTGATAATTGACTTGGTCATTACTGTGTTTCCACTTTTTCAAGCTGCAATCTTCTTGCAACTATCGCATTTTATATTTGTAAAAAAGCTGAAGCCTTAGCATCTTAAATTTGATCATTCTTTCCTTGGATTGTGCTTAAATTGAGATGGGAAACTCTAGAATCCAACTCTCTTGTTTTAATCAGACAATGCACTATGCCACAGTGACCTGTTTCAATCATATTCAGCTCTGCATAACAAATTAGCATTGTGCTCCCTTGGATGCCTACTTTTTTCAACATATTATGTTCCACAATTAGTTTCAGGTTTTACAATGGAACTTGTTGTATATGTTAATAGAGAGTATTCTATCATGTAATTAATCAATAGTCAGCACCTGCTGTAAATAGTTTAACAATTTTTCTTGGTCCTGTATAGACTCGATAGTTTTATGTGGTACGGAGGGAATAATATTTGGAGTTATGCTCTTTCTTGTGTCTATTTAATTTTGTTTATTGATGGGTCCGTTTGTATTGATACTTTTGCTTTTGGTTACTGTTTTGTTTTTTCTTTTTATGCTTCTTGGCGGAAACTTCCTATTATTATGGAATGTACATAATTTAGTAACAGAGTAACTAATTGATGTAAGTTTTCGACCAGACTGATGCATAGTCTTAGGGATTAGATAGCAGAAATTTGGGGGTTAGTTTGCCTAGTATAAATCCTCCTCGTATATATAAATTTTGCATTCTCTGGTGGAAATACACAGGTAAAATTCATTTCCCATCTCCTAGTTTATACATATCTTAATTCATTCTTTGTCTATATCTAACATAACTGTCAATTATCCAAACATTATATTTTTAAGAATCTGGTGAGCATCATTACAATTAGGTGTTATAATTCCCAGAACTAAATGTTTTCTGGATTAATATTTGGACTAATTTAAATGTGCCTTTTTCTTACAAACATAATTTATATATCTACATTTTTATGACTGAGCTTTCTGCTTATACTTGCTAAGTATTCCCATAAAGATTTGCTAGTCATTGTTCAATAACTGGATTTTTTTTTTTTTTTAGTATATTAAAATTCTGATTTTCACACTTTTTGTATCGGTGTCAGGACATACTGCGGCTTTTGACATTATGGTTCAACCATGGTGCTACAATAGAAGTTCAAATGGCCCTTAAGAAAGGATTTTCTCTAGTTAATATCAACACTTGGCTAGTAGTTCTGCCTCAAATAATTGCCAGAATACACTCTAATAACCATGCAGTACGAGAATTAATACAATCGCTCTTGGTGCGGATTGGGCAAAGTCATCCACAGGTTTGTGGCTGATATCTTTCACTTTGAATTTGGTTAGATATTGGGATGAATTTTGCTGTTTTTGTTTGCTATCTTTATATTGCATACTTTTTTTCCCTCAATGGTTGCTCATGTATATTCCTAGTGGCAATTGGTTTTTCAGCTCTCCATACTTTTGTCAATATCAGGAGCAGACCTACGGTGGAATTATGCATAGTTCTGTTATTGGTCCATTCCCCATACTGATGCAGATTCCTTAAAATAATTGTATATGATGAGAATCTCAATGCTGTAGTTGTTGTAGAATCAAATGATTGACTCTTGATACTCTTGTCTTCTTGTAAATTCAATCAGTAGTTTGAGGCATCTACTTCTAACAATTTATGAATAGTTTTATACAGATGCCAATAGCCTAGAAAATTTTGTTACATACGGTTTTGCTATTTGATAACCCTTTTAATTGAAGCAGTTCTAAGTAGTGATTTAAGATTCAAAACAAAATGTAGTGAGTCGAGATTGGGATGTCCAAGGGTATGCAGTCTAACAGCATGATTAAGTCAGTTTTCTGTTTTGTCGACCTTCTTTTCTTGAAATAATGTTTATGTTGCTTCACAGGGAATAGCATTTGAATGATGAATTTTATGCTTATACTGGTTACTTTGGATTACAGTTTTGTTATTATGTGTTATGGGCATTCATATTTTTTTTTATAGGCTCTCATGTATCCACTCCTTGTGGCCTGTAAATCAATAAGCAACTTACGCAGAGCTGCAGCTCAGGAAGTTGTTGACAAAGTTAGACAGCGTAGTGGTGTTCTTGTGGATCAGGTTTGATGGTTGTCTATCTACAGTTTTGTTCTTTCATAGTTATTCTGCTATTCTATCTGTATGCTGCTTTCTGTCTGCAGGCACAACTTGTATCAAAAGAATTGATCAGGGTTGCAATACTTTGGCATGAAATGTGGCATGAAGCCCTTGAAGAAGCTAGTCGTTTGTATTTTGGTGAACATAACATTGAAGGGATGTTGAAGGTGTTGGAACCATTGCACGAGATGCTTGAAGAAGGAGCAATGAGAAACAACGTCACAATAAAAGAGAGAATATTTATTGAGGTGTGTCAGAATCTCCTTTTATTTGGTTATAATTGATTAAATAGTTGTCAATTTGTCATGTATAAATTGCTGACCTGGAAACATGATCTGTAATTATGTTTTTTTTTAACCCTATATTATTTTGTTGCTTTCTTATACATAAAATAAATTTCAAATGAGTTTGTTCAAAGATGAGTTCCAATCACAACAAATTCGCATGTTGACTTTGATTTTGTCAATACTTTTTTTGTTATTTCAGGCATATCGCCAAGAATTGTTAGAGGCTTACGAGTGCTGTATGAAATATAAGAGAACTGGGAAAGATGCTGAACTAACCCAGGTTTGACATTTTGGAGATCTGAATATTTTATTTAGCTACTTATTGTGAAGGCACTGAATCATTTGGTCACTTACATATATGTTATAAATGAGAGGCATACATCATCCATCCTGGCCCTTCTCCTGATAGTTCAAGCTTTTTTGATTATTTGATTCTTGCTTTCTTGGCATGATTCACTGGAATACACTTTGAAATCTGAAGAGCTAAGTCTCTAAACCCTCTTTTCCAAATTGGAGCCAGCTTCAGCCCAGATTTCTCTTGCCTGTTTTAGATATTTTGTATTAGTTGTAATTTTTTTTAAAAAAAGATTGTATGGAGTGAGATGAAGAACTGATGGTTTATGTCATATGATAGCGTTGCATGTATGTGTGCATTCATATTTGTGTCTGTGACTGTGATAGATATGATTTCTATAGCCTGTTTCTATTTTTCATTGACTGGGATTTAATTTTCTAATTGTGTCTTGATCAGGCATGGGATATCTATTATCATGTATTTAGAAAGATAGATAAGCAGCTCCAAAGTCTTACAACCTTAGACTTGGAGGTAAGAGTGATGGTTGTTGATCTATATATTTTGTCATTGTCTTTGGTCTAATACTTTGTGCATATCTCCTAGTCTGTTTCTCCAGAATTGCTAGAATGCCGCAATCTAGAGCTTGCTGTACCTGGCAAATATATTGCTGGTAAATAATTTTGAGTTTTCCATTAAATGCTTGCACTTAAGTGAATGTAGTCTACTAAATCATTCATATCTATTATTTCAGATGCACCAGTGGTAACAATTGCATCATTTGCACGCCAGCTTGTTGTTATAACATCTAAGCAACGACCCAGGAAGTTGACCATTCATGGAAGTGATGGCGAAGACTATGCCTTCTTATTGAAGGGACATGAGGATTTACGCCAGGACGAACGTGTCATGCAGGTACCCAAATGAATGTTTTCCTGTGAGCTGCTGCTATATTTTGATTTCTGTCAAGTTTTTTTCCTTATGATCTTTAATTTGACAAGTCCTATGATTATTTTTGCTAGCTTTTTGGTTTGGTGAACACTCTACTCGAGAATTCTAGGAAAACATCTGAGAAAGACTTGTCTATTGAGCGATATGCTGTGATTCCTTTATCTCCAAACAGTGGGTTGATTGGATGGGTCCCTAATTGTGACACATTGCATCATCTAATTCGGGAATACAGGGATGCTCGGAAGGTTAGATAGGATATCTGCTTTCTTCTATCCATTGCACCAATCTGTTGGTTTTCTTATTGGGGTTTCATTGTAGTCAGATCTTCATGGTTAATATGTTGTATGTTTAAACCACGTGAATTTTTTAACCCTGTTGTACAGATCACCTTGAATCAAGAGCATAAATATATGCTTAGTTTTGCACCTGATTATGATCATTTGCCTCTTGTTGCTAAAGTGGAGGTCTTTGAGTATGCTTTGCACAATACTGAAGGGAACGACCTATCCAAGGTATGTAATGTTTTAGACTCTTCTGTGCATATGGTCTTGGTCCTCTATGGCATGCACTTATTTCAAAGTTCACAATGATCCTTTCTTAGGTGCTTTGGTTGAAAAGTCGAACATCTGAGATATGGCTTGAGAGGAGAACAAATTATACTAGAAGCTTGGCTGTCATGAGCATGGTGCGTACTTATTCTGAATGTTGAATTGAAAATGTGACTTATTATTTATCTGCTGTGTTATATAAATCTGTATGATCTACATCATGTTCTGAATTATTTTCAAAAGCGTTCATGAGAGATCACATCTAGGGACTTCACCTAGGCTCAACAGTTTGGCTGGAAGAGCTAGATATTTGGTTTTGTACACTCTGGAAATTTTGATTTTTACTAATTCATCCCCCCTCCCCCCAGTTGTGTACTGGTAAATCCATCATTTTATACTTTTTTTTTTTATTTTAATTAATTAATTGTTTGACTGTCTCCCATTCTTTACATGTAAAACTGTATATGTATGAGTTTTCTGATATTGAAGGTAATGACTTCTTGTAACCAACTTCTTTGTCCCTCCCAAAGCTATGAAGATATAGAGTGGGATGTCATCTCTGTGATATTTATTCTTTCTTTTAAAAAAATATTTTGAATATGATTTCTAGGTGTAAGATATATGATGAATAAATTGTTGGTTGTGGCAAAGTTAATTCTCTGTTCTTTGTATTTTCGTGAGATAAACTGATGATTCGGTTCTACCAGGTTGGTTACCTCCTTGGCTTAGGTGATCGTCATCCAAGTAATCTTATGCTACACCGGTTTAGGTAACTAACAATTTTTTTTTAAAAAAAAGGCTAGATTGACAGAATTAGATAATTAAAAATTTGAAACATCTAATGTTTCTCATATTCTGCAGTGGGAAGATTTTACACATAGATTTTGGAGACTGCTTTGAGGCATCAATGAACCGTGAGAAGTTCCCAGAGAAGGTGGGTTAAGAGTTTTTTTTTTTTTGGGGTTAGGTTTCATCATTTGGGTCACCGGATTTTTTTATGTGTTATTGTCTCTTAAGTCTTATCTAACAAGTTCCTTCTTTAGGTTCCTTTCCGTTTGACAAGAATGCTTGTGAAAGCTATGGAAGTTAGTGGTATTGAAGGAAACTTCCGGTCAACTTGTGAAAATGTGATGCAAGTTCTGCGAACAAATAAAGATAGTGTTATGGCTATGATGGAGGTATAGAACCTTTGCTTTCATTATCCTCTCTACACCCTGCTTCCTGCTATTAAAAATGCTTTTTTTTTTTTTGGCCAGAGCTATTAAAAATGCTTAGTAGCTCTCACTTTGTCAAATTTTTTCAGAAATATGACCAATGAAAATCATTCTCTGTAGTTCGGAGATGTTCTATACTTCTATTTTGATGTTTATAATTTGCAAGTTATTATTATTTTTTTTTGGTAGTAATTCTGAGTTGCTGGAAATGACATAATTTTTTTTCATTTTTACTATCATGTTGAACAAAAAAATAGATAGATATGTGAAAGAGTAAGAAAGGAATTTTGTGAGATTTGTATGTCAAAACAAGTATACGTGCATCATAAATCACTCTGACTCTAGTCTTGAGGGCTTAATTGCCATAAACTTAGCTTACCCAAGAGCAGTGGAAAGAAACTTTCTTGAGCAAGACAAGTCCAGTTTCTTTATGGATGTCTTGGGATTATATATATTAAATCATTACATGTTTTACAGTCTCTAATTAGTTGGATAAATAGGTTGATTATTTGTTCTTCCTGGATTCAGGCGTTTGTGCATGATCCTCTCATCAATTGGCGTCTCTTTAATTTCAATGAAGTTCCGCAAATGTCAATGCTTACGAGCAATCATGTACCTGCTGCTGTGAATGCTGAAGAATCTGCCACAAATAGGGAGCTTCCTCATCCTCAGCGTGGTGCCCGTGAGAGGGAGCTTCTTCAGGTATTTATAAACTATTATGTTGTTGCTTTTCAATAACATAATGATGCTAATTAATTTTAATTGCACATGTAGGCTGTAAACCAACTTGGTGATGCTAATGAGGTCCTTAATGAGCGTGCCGTAGTTGTTATGGCTCGCATGAGTAATAAGCTTACAGGACGGGACTTCTCGACTTGCTCTACAGTTTCATCAAGCTCTAGTCAACATGTAGTAGACCATAGCAGCTTAATTGCTGGAGACACTCGTGAAGTTGATCATGGCTTATCGGTGAAAGTGCAAGTCCAAAAGCTGATTATTCAAGCAACGTCCCATGAAAATTTATGCCAAAACTATGTCGGGTATGATCCCAAACTCTTGGTTACGTTTAAATTTTGATGAGCAGTGAATTAACGAGCTAACATGTGATTTGCATACTTCTTTTTTTCCCATAGTTCCTTACTTCCTTTAATAAGTGTATATTATTAATGTGGGTAACCTCTGAACAATAGTGTGGGTATTCCTCCAGTTTGACTGAGTGGGGGTTTTCTTTAAAGGATCAAATTTTTGTGTAGTGTTTTAGGTATTTGTGATAAGTTCTGCAAAAAAGTTCTTGAAATATTTAATCACATAGTGTTGATACGTGAAAACTATCTATTATTAATACTTTATTGAAGAATTTGATTGTAAATGTTTGAAATTTTAATACAAGTCTTATCCTTGTTAGAAGCTCAAGGATTTAGAGTAAATTTAGATTGCTTTTTGGTTTGGGACCAACCATTACTGTCTGAAGCTGATTGTGGCTTGATTATTACAACTTCTATCTGTTCTTGTCTCAGGTGGTGCCCTTTCTGGTGATCAAAGGCAGGGTGTATATTGTATATAATGTTGTACATAGTGAATAGTCCCCGTGGAGGCCTAGGCAAGTTTTTTCTTTGTTTTTTTTTATTTTTTTTTTTTCTAATTATGTATTATTGTGGTGTATGATATGCTGTACAGTTAGTTCTTTATGTCTTTCGCCACCCTCAACGAAGAAAAAATGGAGTAGGATAAGAGTTGGTGCTTGTTCTTCTATAGGGTCTTTGTAAATTTTATTTTTTGTTTTAGAAGAAAATCGTTGCTGTCTTTATTAAAATAGTACGGAAGCGAACAGCATCGTTGGTGTTGAATATGAAAAACAAATAGGCAAATAGCGTGTTTTTTTTTTCTTAAGTTTTATCTATCGCATTGTAATTTGTATATAAGTATTCTTTTTAAAATAAAATGTAGTACTTCATAGTGATGTTTTATTCATATCTCTTGTATTTTGAGCTAATAAAGGACCATTAATGCTCCTTTAATTTCAAATATTAATTTTCTATATTTGTCGTCGTCATACCATGTATAGGTAGCCATTTTAAATATAGATGGCTAATTAAATTGCACAACTTTTGATATCTACAAAGATTACAGCTTTATATTGCACGTTTTTATATTTTCATAGAATTTTAACGAATATGGGCATTAATAAAATAGATATTGGCATATATTTTACTTTCGGGATATACGAATTAACGAATCAAATCAAATATTCCCCAATGAAGACAAAATATTCCAACATCACGGTATTCATCTTTAAGAGGAAAAAAGGATACAGAACAAAAGGTTGCACAGATAAGATAGTTAACATAATTAATGACAAGTTAACATAATTAATGACATCCGGAGGAGAAGGCTTGTGAAACAGATAAAAGGGTTATAGATACCCTACTTAAAAAAGTCAAGAACAGTGAGTGACTCCAGTATGATCAAAGTATTTCTAGCAATAATAGAATTGATCCGTCCTAAAGAGAATTGTTAAATTTCTACCTTCTCAATAGATTGATTTGAATTTTGTTGCATTGCAAACACTTGCCACATTTAATGTTCTAACACATACTAATCAACTAACTCTAATAAATAAAAACTTGATATCTAACAAGAATGAAACAATAAGCTTCTAATAAATAGATACCCTACTTAACAAAGTCAAGAACAATGAGTGACTCCAGTATGATCAAAGTATTTCTAGCAATAATAGAATTGATCCGTCCTAAAGAGAATTGTTAAATTTCTACTTTCTCATGGATTGATTTGAATTTTGTTGCATTGCAAACACCTCAACTACACTTGCCACATTTAATGTTCTATCTAACACATACTAATCAACTAACTCTAATAAATAAAAACTTGATATCTAACAAGAATGAAACAGTAAGCTTCTGAATTAAACTCAATATGCGAGCAGGGTTCACCCAACCCCAAAAAGGCGTACTATGATATTCTATTTTTAATCTTAAACCAATGTTAATAATAATAATAATAGTATACTAAAGTGATGTGAACTTAGATGGACGTTGAGTAAATAATAGAATAAGCCAGGAACCTCTAGTCAGTATATCACTTGGTGGGTTTGTAAGCCTGCACACCAAAGGCCAATGCCATTAAAATCACATCATGAAACTTGGTGATAAAATATTAAAATCAATGGAGATTTATATATTTAAGAGATCAAGATATGAATGAAAATATATGTGTCAATTAGTTTTATTAAATGACCCTAACTGACCCTAATTGTTTCACGATTAAAGTAGACTTGCATAAAATTAATTGGCACATATATTTTCATTCATATCTTGATCTCTTAAATATATAAATCTCCATTGAAAATTTGATTCTAGTCTCTCCAAGCATACGTGACAAAATTGATACAAGTGTTATGGAATTCTAAATATATAATTGATATCCCTATCCCTATCCCTATCCATATTTTATATATTGTATAAGAATTTATATGTCATGGAAACTAGATTCATACAAGTGTCAAGTTTTTCTTTAGGAGTTTCATGAGAGGAATTTTAATTTCTTCTATCACTATTAGCTCAAATAATTTGACCTCTTTGTTCAGGGAATACATTAAATTATACGATAATTTTTTGGTCTATCTGTTTCTTAATAAGAGTATTTTTGGCAAGATTAGAATAAAAAATTTATATTTAAAAATTAAAGTATAAAATACATTAGGTGGGCTTTAATTGCAGGAAGAACAGTTGAAGAGACTTCTGGATACTCAAAAGTGTATAGATCATATATATTATACTTGGTTAGCTTGCAATTCTCTTTTCGTTGACCCTTTTGTCTATGTTAATGTACCTTTAATTTATACTCAGGCTGCCAAGCTTGGTGATGATCTGATATCATAAGCAATAATAATCTAAAATCAATGGAGTTATATGTTTCTATGTTTAGGAATCATTAAAGCTTGGGCCTCCCATGTGGCACAACACCCTCAAACCAATATAAGGGTATTTCCATAGACTTGGGTTTACAATATGTGTTGGAGATCAAGCACTCTAACACCAGGACACAAAAGGTTGGATGTATCGTCTAATTATGACAGTAAGATGTTGTTCCTGTTAGATATCAAGTTTTTATTTATTAGTTAGTTGGTTTGTATTTTTTAGCTAAAGCATTAAATGTGTTAGATGTAGTTTAGATGTATATACAAATCCCATTGTATTAGTCAAAGAAGAAAGGTGCCCTTGAGGCGCCAAACCCCTAAAACGCCTTAGGCGAGAGGCGGCAGAAAGGCGAACACCCGAGCGAACTATGGCGTTCTAACATAAACTAAAATACAAGACATATATGAGCAAACATATAGAGATGTAATTTTTCTAACAATATTTGCAATATAAAGCAACTCAAATTACTATAATAATCAAATTCATTAAGAAACTAGAGTATATATGAAATTGAAGAGCCAAAAAACAAAACATGTGCACTCAAGTTCATAAAATTCAAAACATAATGAAAATAAAAAGACCTTAAAATAAGAATAAGTTTCTTATACTGAATCATCAGATTCATATTTATAATTATCATCACTTTCTACTCTTCCTTTATTATATTTATATCCCTCAACATCTTCTTCTGTATCATCTAAATGAGTGTTAGAATTTTATATAAAAATAACAGGGCTCATATATGTAAAAAACCAGAACATAATTTTTTTATTTTGGCTTAGAAGTTAGAAGGATATTTATAGCAGTGGTTATTAAGAGATATGGAGGCTGGAGTTCTGGACAACTAGACCGAACAGGATTGGAATAGTTGAGGAAAAGAATATAATTAAAAAAGAATAGTGGAGGTAGATGACCGAACATGATAGGAAATTAATAAATTACCATGAAATTTTCATGGCAGAGAACCGCTGAAGAACAGAAGTTCCCTTTTGTTTTTATTAAATTGTAACCTATCTTATTTAAGTGACTGAGGCACATGCTTATGCATAATAAAAAACATCAAAAGCGAGCACTTAAGTGCGCCTCAGTGAACATACCGCCTCTCAAGGTTTGAGAGGCGTTCACTAAATTTCCGCCTCGCCTCAACGCCTAAAGCACTGAGGCGAGCGCCTTTAACAACACAATTTGTAATGCAACCAAAATTCAAATAAATTCAAATAAATCCATTCAGAAAATAGAAATTCGGTAGTTCCAAAAATGAGGTTTGAACTCGAAGGTATAAAGCAATTAAAGAATCAACCCCTAGGATATTCTTAGTAGATAAAAAGGAAAACAAACAAATTAGGCACTGAGACAAGATAACTTGCACATTTTAGAAAGTAAGAGTACATTCTAAAGATGTCAAAGGAAACTTTGAAAGTTCTTAAGTTCAATAGGCACTGGGAATTCTCCAACTGTAGATTTTACTAATCTTTTCTAAACTAAAGGCTAAAAGTCTGTTTATAGTGAGTGGTTAGTACAGATAGCTACTAACTAGATGACAAGCCTTTAACTAAAGGCTAGAGTCTCACACTCAACCATATTATCTTAAATATGTATGCACTTCTATCTTGACAAATTCAAAACTAACAGCTAACAGCTTCAGATTATTCAGTCAAAGTTATAAAACACATACGTTAGCTATTCCCCTTAGTCTTCTCTTCTTTTTCTTTCTGAGGTTTCTCAGTAAGATGCTCAGTATGTAGAATTTCCCTTTACTACATGAAAATTGCATAAAATATTGAATTATTGATGCAAAACCACCATGCTCTTGATAACCTGCATCTTGTTCGGAACCTTTATGGTATTAAGATATTTCCATTTTATCCGTCACAAACTATTAAATAACAAAAATTATTAAAGTCCCTGATCATTATACATAAGACAATGTGGAATAGAAACCGCTAAAAAGGTTTTAGAAAGCCATTATCACTTCTAAAATTGAAACTACAAGGCAACACAATCAACACGCATTAGGCATCATCTTTTAGTTATGGAATGACTCAATGCATGGTTGGGTAGCTAATATATTGACATGTTGAAATAATGCAAGCAAGCACCTTTAGGAGATCTTTAGCAAAAGATTAAACCGCACCTTGAGAAAAAATATGTCAGCGCACTGCATGCATGGATAAAAGATCTGGGCTGCAGTCAATTCATCTTGTTCACTTCGACCCATGATTTGACTACACCTGAAGTTTGGAAGAAGAAAATGATAATATAGAATAACCTTCCAAGTCCAACTACAAATATGCCATTTATATAAGCATCTAAAAGCATCAAGTCAATATTCACCTTACTATCCTTTTAAGATTGTTCTTTCTAGCTATATCAAACATAAGAGGCACGTATTCAGCAGCTCCTGCAATTATCTCCTTTGATGACCATAAAAACTCTACTTTTCCTCCATCCAGATCCATTCCAACAGCTTTCCAAATTTCAATCAAATAATGGCCAACAATTTCAATTTTCTCCAAATTTCCACCCATTTTATTGTTTAGCATTGCAAACCAATCAGCAATCCATATTTTAACTCTGCACCCAGAAGATGTAAGCTTGTTCACATTCATAGTCTTCATGATTCCCTGTATCAAAAGATAGAATGTCAGATAAACCACCTTCAAAAACTTTAGTTCTGCTAAAAATTAAGAACCTACATCAGTGTCATTTAGTTCCTTAATAATTAGAAAATTCAGGACACATAAACCTCAGAAGCAGTATCATTGGCTAGCCTTTTTCATTTATTTAACGGTTTGAGGGTGTCAAAAATAATATCAAGTCCACCTCAGAGACTTTCCCAAAAATAACAGATCCTAAAACATAGAATAACATCAAATTACCGTTCGCGTTGAATTCGGAAGGACCTTTTCATAAATAAATTACATGAATAGTTCATAACTTAGTCCTCTTCTCTTAAGAAAGAAGTAACAATCAGAAAATTTCATTTGATGTTAAGAGGAAAACATGGAAGAAGACTGACCAGAAGCCATCACTTAGTTATCAAAGTAATATACAATTCTATCCAAAATAAACTGTAGCAGCAATACTCACATTTTCGTTTCTGGAAAAAAAAAATGTCAAAAAAAGTGTGACAATGAACTATCTCCCTTATTTCTTGATACTCATTTCTCAGTGTTCAATGCCATTCATTTAAAATTGAAGAAATATGCAAATGATAAACCCGAATTTTTTATGAACAGCTCCAATATAATGGATTTAGATCTGAAGGCACAGATGAAATTGAAACAAGTTGAGAAGTAGTGAGTAGTGACTATCTCTCAAAGAAAGCTACAAACTCTTCAGAAATTCGTTGTACCTGAGCAATGTGCATCCGACCAGAAGGTTCAAACCCATCGTAACAAACAGGCTCGAGCTTCGTCGCCAACAAATTTAGGAGCTCATCTTCTTGAATGCACTCTTCAGAAACACTCCTCACGATCTGAAATCTGTGCTCCAAACTTAACCTGCGTTGAAAACTTCTGAAATGAGATTGAATAAATCCATTGAGATTCTAACCCAGAAGTTAACTGGTCGATAGAAGCTTACTGATCACTTGGATTTGGATTTGATGTGCCAGATGATTCCCCGTTCTGCGGTTCCGATACGGACAAAGATTCCATTGCATTTGCGGGTGGTTCCTTTCAACAATAGGAATCTATTATATTTAAAATGATAAGTAAAATAAGACTCTCAATATAATATAGTCACCAACGCAACTCAAGAATACTCTAAACTTTATCGATTCCAAAAGGAAGCCAAACTTTAATCCCTTGCTCAGGGTGATAAAAACTATCAAGACGTCCATATTCATCAATCCAACAGCCCCATAACAACAAGATTGAAAGTTTTGCCCTATCTTTTCTACTTTAAAAGAGCGAGTTGTTTACAAATTTATTTACTGAAATTGCCCTTGTGATCTTTCTATTTCTACAACTATCTGTAGTTGAAAAGGACTTCAAAAGGACAAAATTGACATTTGCCTCCATTTAGTTATGATAACATAGCCACTTGAACAACTCAAACCCCTTGGGAAATCATTGCGTCTTTCTCTTTAATTGCTCTAAGACAAGTCATAACATTTGGCACCCATAAGGAAAAGTTACATGTCTCAATCTTTAGTAACCTTTAAGTTCCAACCAAAAATGACTCCAAGTAGGGCTGACCGTATTCACAAACATCACCGATGAAAATAGATCACTTCATCAAAATTCATCTGCCGATATGTGATTACTTCAATTACAGTACTTAATAAAACAGACTGACAAACGGATTTGTGGAAACGGGAAGCAAGATGTCAATGTCTTCATTCCAATCACAATACAACCATTAAGTTGATTATTTATAACTATATATGAGATTGCAGTTAGGATGTGCGAAGAAAGAGAAACATCACAAAATGCAGACGAATTCACGAAAATTTTAAAAGAAGGAAGAAAAACCTGAAAGAAGCAGAGACGAAGAGATAAGCCACCCCACCGTTGACGAGCACAAACGACGACGACAAGCGGCGTTTTCCGACTTCTCTCGCAACGTTGGTCCTCTCACTTGCGGCTTCTCTGCCTTACTATATCGACGGAGGTTAGGATTGGCGCAGGAATTTGGGCGGTGTTTGTTTTTTTTTTTAAAGTGCCAATTTTGTGCCGCTCAGTTTTCAAATTAATTCTATAATTTTTTTTTTGTCTCGAATTTGGTTTTGTATCTTTGCTCTAGGTCCCAAATCAGTTCTATATCTTTTTTTGTCTCGGTTTAGGTCTCATATGTTTTGAAAACCTCCCACTGTTAATCCTCTATCTATTTTAAATTACAGTCTAGTCCTGAAAACTTCAAGCCCCTTTTACTTTAATCTCTGACTATCAAAATGAAAGTGAAAGAGCATCCCTGAAGATTCTCAAACCTTACATCTTGGTCTCTAATCTATGAATTCTTCATGAAATAGAATAAAAATGCAAAAAAAAAAACACACAAATTAAAAACAAATGACAAAGGGACCAAAACCAAAAATGCAGAAAATTTAAAACCCAAAACGTACGAAAATTGCTGAGAAACTCAAAAACTCATCCAAAAACCCCAATCCTCACTGAAATCTCACTCAAATAATCGCCTCAAATGCTTTGATAAAAAATTTTCGAAAATGCAAACTTTTGAGAAGGAGGTGATAGAAGATTCCTTTACATTTGGTGATTCCGAAAGAAAAGTTCTGAAATCCCTTACATTTCTTCTATTACCTCACTCCTCAAAAGTTTGGATTTTTGAAAATTCTTTCTTAAAGCTTTTGGGGCGACTATTTGAGTGAGATTTCAATGATGATTGGGGTTTTTCGATGAATTCTTTAGTTTCTTGACAATTTCCGTATGTTTTCCGGCGAGTTTCGGGTATTCTCCGGTGGGTTTTAAATTTTCTACGTTTTCAATTTTGATCCCTCTGTCATTTGCTTTAATTTGTGTTGTTTTTGCATTTCTATTCTATTTCATGAAGAATTCATGGATTAAGGACCAATATGTAAGGTTTGAGAATCTTCAGGGATGCTCTTTCACTTTCATTTTGATAGTCAGGGACTAAAGTGAAAGTGACTTGAAGTTTTTAGGACTAAACTGTAATTTAAAATAAACGGAGGACTATCGATGGGAGGTTTTCAAAACATATGGGACCAAAACTGAGACAAAAAAGATATAGGACTGATTTGGGTCCTAGAGCAAAGATACATGACCAAATTCAAGACCCAAAAAAGTTATAGGACTGATTTGGGAACTGAAGCAAAGTTACAAGACCAAATTCGCACTTTGGCCTAAAAAATTTAATTAAATGTCTTTATTAATAAAAATATCATTGAATTAACCCATAATTAATTATTTCATCAATATATACAAATTCAAAATATATAAAATAAATAAATAATTTTGGCTCAATCGAGCTTAGTGGCTCAGCCCGGATCTGACCAAGCTGGGTATTGAGTCCAATTGAAATGTAGTTTTACCCGATCCGTGAACACCTAAAAAGGACTTGAAGGGACTAAATGTTAAAAATGTTTGTTTGGATGATATTTTAAGTATTAAAAATGAGTCCAATTTTTGTTAATTTGACATTTCTTTAAGTATTTATCGATTTAATTCTTATGATATTTTAATCATGTTGCCTAATTTACTTTTTTCCTTACAAAAAAAAAGTACATCAATATGCATTGTAATCGATAATTGTTGTATAAAAAAACAATGTTAATACTTAATAGTAACTCCATTAAGAACATATCATTCTAATTAATGGAATGAATAAATTTGGGAAAATTGAAAAATTTGTGAAAATTGAAAGTAGAACCGTGATAATGATTTTATTTCAATGACGAGTTTCCTTGTTATACATAAAACATTGCTTAAAATCATGGTCCGAGTCAGAGCAAAAACCGCTTGCGCAATGAACCGGATATGAACCGCCAAAACCGACTAAGAACCGCCCAAACCGAACTGAACTGGCAGTTTGGGGGGTTTAGCCGGTTCAGCCAAAACCTTACATTTTTCTTCTGTTTTTCTCAAAATGGTAGCGGTTCAGATCTGATTTAGAATAAGAAAAGAAGGTTCTATCATCTTCATTCTCCAACCTTCAATCATCGCTGTCGCTGGCTTGCTGCTACGTTTCTATCCTCTTCGTTGCCGCTACTCTGATATTTCCCACTTCATCGCTGCTTCTGTTTTATGCGTGGCGTGTTCCCATCGCTGCTTCTGTTTTGTGCGTGGCGTTTCTATCATCTTTATTTATTGTGAATAGAGCCACTAAACAGCAGATTCAGGGAGATGTAAAGGTGTTGAAGGAGCCGCCGTCTGGTTTGGTTAGGGTGCTTCATGAGGATGTCTTAGGGATGGGGATGAAGAGGCTGATTAGGGTTTAGTTTGTGGTTGCTTTCGTCCCTTTTTTTTCTTTTGTTTTGTGTTTGTCTGTTTCCCTTTTTAGGGACCAACAAAAAAAAGGGTTGATTTTTTGACTGATTATCATTTATTTCTTTAATTGTGGTTTATTTCCTTTTAAATTTTTAGCTTGATTATGATTTATTTCCTTATTGATTTATTTCTTTATTGTGTTTATTTGATTATTATTATGTTATAATGACTCTTTATAAATTTAGTTATGACATATTAAATTTGAATTTTATTATATTTAGACTTTTTTTAATTATAATTAGTAATTTATTATTTTGTTGGTCTATTATTTATTAAAATATTATTGATTAATAAATTTATTTATAAACAGTTCGACCCCGGTTGAACCCCGATTGGACCATTGAACCTTGAATCGATGCTTCGGCCGGTTCATTGGCCGGTCCGATTTTAAAAACCCTGCTTAAAATATACGAAAGATTCTTATTATTTTTTTATTATTATAAATCACTTTTTACTATCTAATTATTATTACACATCAAAACTTACAATGAATAATTGTTATATTATTTATAATACAACTAAAATATTATTTAATAAATTTTTTTATAAATTGAGATTTTTCACACAATACGAGAAGTTAAAAAACATTAAAGTAGTTACTTTTTTATATTTTATGAAATTTTTTACTCAATAAATACAATTTGAAGAGTTTTATACATTTTACTCTAAATGTGGACAATAAACATCTCAAAAAATTCTCTAACTAAGAATCAGAAGAGTAATCGCTCTTGATAGATGTCCAACGCTTGGACTACTTTGTCTATGAACAATTTCCGGTGCAATCTATATCTGCAAATGTAACATTCATAATGTAGCCATTAAGAGAGGGTTTCATCAGTTAATTGAAAAATGTTAAACAATCTTACAACAGTGCTAGATAATGTGAAATTGGCATACTTTATTGCAGCTTCAAGTGTCCTGGTAGGTTCTTGCAAAGAATCTGAAGTCATAAAGATTAACCAAAGCATTAGCTTTTGTCAACGAAGAAGTCAAATTAAAGACTAAAAAGGCACAACAGACTTAACTTCAATTTTATAGTAGGCTTTATCCATCTGAGGCATGAATGATGATATTATTCCAATATTATATCATAACATAAAACCTTAATCAAAGAGAAGAGGGGTGAGAAGAGTAGTGATAGCTTCAATTAAGCAAATCCCCTCCTTCAAATATAGTCTAGTTGTAAATAACCCCTTGAAATTTAAAATTTAGCAAATAACCCATTGAATCTTCACGATCTTTTACATTTTACCATCTTTAATTATTTCCTTTTAGAATTTTTAGTAGAGAAGAAAGATTTTAAAAACAATTAAATATGTATACAGAGATATAGGATGTGAGAATTATGTGTGAAATTAGCGTTAAATACAAGATTGTGAAAGTTCAAGGGGGTAGTTTACCACTAGAATGAGGATATTTGCTAAGTTTGATAGTTTAGGGGGTTATTTGCAACTAGAACATAGTTGAAGGCAGCTATTTACAATTAAATCATGCTTGAAGGGAACTATTTGCATTTTTCCTGCACTTTTTGAGGGAGAACCATTAATAAAGGTTAGGCCAGGCTAGGATTATCCTAGTTTTTGTGTAAATCGGGTTTACCCAGGTTGGCCCTATTTCTCACTTTTGTTTAGAAATTTCATCCAATTCCTCTAGGACCCATTTTCATGCTCATAATAGGTTCTCAAAAAAGCAAACTCCAGATAAAATAGACAAAAATGATGCCATGCCATGACTCTAGTGAAAAAATGAGCAGATCAAACTTGCCTAGCAATTTCTGGTCTTGCTTAGGAGTTGTGGGAAATTCTGCAAGCATCCTTTGGCATTCTTCTTGTAATTGCTTCACAGCCTTTCTTTCCACACTAGGAATTGGAGGTATATCCCCATCTGACCAACTTGGCAGTGTTCGTGCCGCTGCTATGACCGCTCCATCAACAAAAGTGTCTCCTGTTGGAGACAACCGATCTGCCATTAAATTTCACACTCATTCTCAATAGTTGATGTTTGTAAAAAACCAATGACCAAAAAGTATATTTCCAACATCTAGAGACTAAATCATAGTTTTGGAACAAATTTACGGGCCTAAAAGTAAGTTTTCTCTTTAAAAAAAGAAACAAAAGAGATTCCAATTTGAAGTTGGCCTACTGTTATGATAATACTCGTCAGGAAGATCAGATATATTGAACACCGACAAGAAGGAATCCAAATGTATACGTGCATTTCCTGAGAACTTGATCACATCCCATGGATTCTGCAAATATAAGTTGCTCTTGAGATCAAAGTTAAAAAACCAAATAGATCTAAAAGCAAACATTTGTAAGTATTTACAAATTGGTCACTACAAGAAAAATGACACAATGAAATATTACCAAGAGGTTTGAAAGGTAGGAAAGAAATTTCTTAGGAAGGTATCTTTTTTAAATGTAGCATCCAGAAAAATTATAGGCCAAAACAAAAGAAAGAAAAAAAGGAAATTGCAACTCTAAGGATTTTACTAAAAGCAATCATCACTCATTGTGTGTCAAGCAAAAGTTACTGCGTGCAAGTTATATTAGGTTTTAAGAAAGCATATTGCTAAACTGTCTCTTTTAATCAGACTTGTACCAGAAAAAGGATATTTAATTTGAATAATTTAAAGTGTCTTCATATCATTATTTCAGAAACTGGACTAGTCATTGAATTAGAAGAATGTGCTCAAGTACAAAATATAATCCAAAGCCTGCCCAATGGATTATAAATCATAAATTTAAAAATGTCAAAGCATTTTCCAAATTCATGACTATTAAAGATGATTAAATAAGGAACTTAAGCTTTATACCTAATAGTAAAGTTATTTATTATATTTTAACTTTCTGAAACATTGGAACATAATACGACATTTCTCTTTAATTTTTTATAAATGGCACCAATGGAAAATGTGAACATATTTTAATAATAAGTTAACGAAATAGTGTGAAAAGAGCATGAAAGAACCAGATGTTTCGAGTAACGCTGTAGCTGAAATTCATAATAATGGGCTTCCAGTAAGAATTGTCAGTTAGAATTGCATATTTTAATGAGCTTCTGTTGCTAGAGCGAATGGTTTCAGCCATACAATTTAAGGACAAAAAATGAACAAATTATAGTATATACATCATTATCAAGATTAAAATGAAAGGAAAATTACCACGGGTGATGAAAAACCATATCTTTGCATAAACATGTCGTTCTCCTGTCTGCTCATGTAATCGACTGTCATCTGTTAAAATTTTGACAGAATAATCAGTATCAGGATTTCCATGCGCCACCAAGATGTTCATACAAACTATAAATTAAAGGACATAAAATACAATAGTTCTTTGACTCCAAATAAGAGCAACTCATTCATAAAGCATGTCAACGCATCTTGCAAAAAATAGATCAAGAAAAAGTGATATAGCTTAAGAACAATAATACTTCCTTTCCCCACCTCACTCTTACACGTATCTGGACCATAAAATTGCAGATAATTACACAAAAGACAATTAGATGGAAATCCCTAATTATTGCATCATGACACTGCTTGACAATTGTAGAGTAGCATTTTGGATAGCAATAAATTTGCACTTTCAACTTATTTAAAATTATGCATAAATTAAGTATAAGGGGAAGATAATTTAAGGAAATCTAGTAATTTTACATAGAATTACCTAGATCATCCAATAATTAAAGTACAAGATCGATCAAATTATTCGAAAGCTAAAATGGTAATAAACTAATAATGTCCTCCCTCCCTCCTTCAATCTATCTAGTAATGAGAACTGTGTACAATTCGCATGAAGCCTTATGTTTGAACCACCGTGTTGTCATGGTACAAAAATAAATGGGTTTATTAGTTTTCTTTCAGCTATTATCAAGTGTATTATAGAGCCAATCGTTGAAACATGAGATCAATACTAAGTTTCTCTCATACATAGTGATATGATGTATCATCTTAACTCAATTAATATTCTCTAATTTTCACTGCTTTCTGCACAGTGCACACTGTTTTACTTCTTGAGGTTTTAGACAATCAGTTTATGCATAAAATTTTGCTGTAACATTAACTATATGCAGGCAATTGATCATATATGCTTCACAAAAGCATGATATAGTTACCTCATCACCCTTTCTAATCTTCTGTCCAGCATTTATAAGCACCTCAAGCATCCGGTCCTTATGTCGCCAATGGAAAAAACAATTTGGCTCAAAGGAATGGTTCAGCATGTCTGAAAAGTAAGACCAAGTCGCTCAAACAAATAAAATACAAAATAACTTAACCAGCAAAAAAGACCACATCACAACTATTTCCGTCGCAAGAGGTTAAGACATCTGTTTTTTCACGTTTTGTTTACTTGTTTTCCTCTATAATTGATCATTCTTCTTATTTCTCATTACAAGATTGCAGTGAACATATAGGCCCAGTTCGTTTGCGTTTTGATTATAATCTGTTACGATTATAATCGTAATAAGCGTGTTCGTTTACGTTTTTTTTCTGATCAAATTATAATCATGATTTTTTTATAATCAAACACATTCAATTACACTTATACCCCTATACATATACCTATAATTACCTATACTCTAAAACAATCAATCACCCATCACAAGGGCAAAATTGTCATTTACCTCAACATTGGGCTAAATTGTTAATTTGTTAAAATAATTTGGGACTAAAACTAATATTTTAGCCATACTTTCTTGTTCTCTCTCCCGTCGCCTCTCTCTCTCTCTCTCTCTTCCTCCGTCGTTCGCCGTCTCTCTCCCGTCGCCTCTCTCTCTCTCTCTTCCTCCGTCGTCCGCCGTCCGATTCTCGATCGACCACCGTTCTATCTCTCCCAACCGATCTACCAGGTAAAGGAGAATGAATCTGACTGTGTGATGTTAATTAACCTACTTAATGACCAATCTTTATATCCATCACACCACCTTGCTCCCATGATTTTATATTGCAGGTCATCCCTCAGGCATTTTGAATCTTGCAGAATTTCTCATGTCTTAAGGGAGGGAAATCAATCTTGCAGAATTTCTCATGGTATGGCAAATGGGTGAAATGAATTGCAGAGAAATGATTGAATCCATTAATTAATTTAATTGAATCCATTAATTTGAATTAGTGATAATGATTGAATGAATTGCAAAGAAAGCGAAGATGGGGGAGAAAGAGTGGTATGCCAAATTGAAACGGTGCGCCAAATTGAAAAGAGAGAGAGAGAGAGATTTATGCCAAATTGAAAAAAAATTTCGGGTCCGCGTGCGCTTTTCCATTCTCTCTCATCTGCTGCGAAACGGTGCACCATTTTCTTCGCTAATGCATCAAATGTCAGGCACAAATTGTACATTTTAGTCCTTTTGGTGCACCATTACATAGGCCAAAATTCATTCGGTGCACCAAATCAAATAATCAACCCCCCCTTGCACATGAAAATAATCAAGTTTTCACGCTTTTCAAGTGAAACAGTAACATATTTGATTTTTTTTAAGCAACAATCATATCCAAACACATTTTGATTATAATAAAATCACACCTTACTTTTTCCAACTTTTTCTTCCATTTATACCCCTATACAATTTATCAATTTCCTTACTTTTTAATTTTTATTCACCTACCACAATCATTACATACCCATTTTAATAATTTCACACCAAATAATCAACAATCATCCAAACACAACTACAAAAATAATCAACTTTGATTATAATCACACTACGATTATAATCAAAACAAATTTTAAAAAAAACGCAAACGAACTGACCAATAAATTTTAACATTTAACAAAACCATCTATTATCTATTATTTTTTATAAAACAATGTGACTTCACTATATGATACAATATCTTAGAAGAGAAGAAAATGAATGAATACCTCAATAATATACTATGCATCTAGAAGATATGAACTTTGATAGTTTAAACAAAAAGAAGAACAAATGTAGGCCTTTAAAGTGCCTAAGTTAAATCAAGGAATCCAGAAAAAAGAAAGCAAAAAAAATCAGCAGGTAAATGTAAAGGAAACATGAATAAAACTCTTGAATGAGGAAATATAAATATATAATTGAATTCATCTTACTACTTGAGAATTTAAAAATGAGTGCCTCAAGATAGAGACAGTCCATGAGAAAATGAATACACTAAAATCTACCATAGACTTCATAATATTATCCAAACCACCCCACAATCTTGATCCCTACAGGTAGGTCACTTCAAGTAAAAATGAGTGCCTCAAGATAGAGGTGCTTAATATTCAACACACATCTATCCTTTATTTTCAATGAGCGTGAAGCTTTTCTTTACTCATTGCTTGTGCCTAAAATTAAAGTAGCTCTTAGCATATTTTCATACCATTTGAAAAAAACTGAATAAACACACAATCTCATGCTACTTGTTCATCAAATTCTTATATCACTTAACATAAAAATTACAGAAGAAATTATGGAATAAAACAGTTGTTTGATTTATATTATGAAAGCAAAGTGTTTTATATAGTCAGGCACTCAGGCTAATTTAGATGGATAAGCTTACCAGCATAAGGAACTAGCATATTTGCATCTTGATGTAGTGCACCAATCCTCATCTGCAAACTGATGCATCGTGATTTTGCTATACTCACTGCCCAAATGAACCTTTGAGGATCACGAGCAAGACGCTTTATTTTAAGGGGAGCACTGTTGTGCTGAGTGAGATTAACAAAATTTTTGTATTAGATGAAATATGATAATCATAAGCATATGATATATAATAGCACATAACAGTAATTGTAGTGACGAGGGCTCTTTATTGCTATGAAGGATGACTTTTTTGGCAAACTATATTGGAATCTAGTGTACACCATATTAAATATATCATATGTCTCATAATTCAGACAGATACCAATATGGTAATCAACTGATATATTTGGAAAATAAATAAATAAATAAATAAGCTCACACTTAAAACATGGTTAAACATTCCAAGTCTAACATAATCAACCATGAAAAAACAAAATCAAGCACTTAAAAAAAAATATGACTGAAGTCTACGTTATCCTTAGAGATGTAACAGAAAGCAAACTAAATAAAACATGTGACGGAATGAGTAGGAAGTCCTTTGTTATTTTGTTAAATATAGTTTCAATGAGAATCACAAGATAAACTGAACTAGAGGCGATGTTGAAAATGTATCAGCTGCACAAGTTTCAAAGAACCTGCGACGGTAACTAGAGAATTCATAATGATACTAAATAAAGACCTTAACAATTTTGTAATATTATTTACAAGGTCAAATACTCATTTTGGTCCTATATATGTATCAACCAAATTTCATTTTGGTCCAAGATGTTTCAAAATTTTTATTTTAGTCAACTAAGTATACAACTTGTTTCAAATTAGTCCTGATGTCAATATCTGTTAATTTTCATAAAAGTGTTGTGAATGACTACAGGCTATACTGGCTATTAATAACTATGATCAGACGAAAAACTAATATAAAACGGGTAATTTTCTCTTTACCCAGTTTTTCTCCCAAAATTCTATGGCTTGGCGTTGCTGGTTCCTCACTGTAGAAGCAAGATTGGGATCCTGCAGCTCCAAAAGTTCCTCCTGCAGAGTACACAGATAAGCAAGAGAGGAGATTAATTAATCTTGTTTATAAACCTGTAAAATAAATCTTAAAAAGTAGCTATTCGTGCAATTAAGTAGTTAATTAGTTATAGATATGAGTTTATGATTATTTTTTACAATAAAACCTAAAAACAGAAGATTTAGGGCCAACTTAAATATATTTTATGGTCCAAAAAATAAATCACCCAGTAAAGAAAATCTTGAGTTACAATACATTTAAAGATAAAGCTACTCAAAGCTTAAAGCTTGAAACAACTGAACAAAAGAAAATTGAAAACTTACGATATAGTATGTGCATGATATTGTTTTGATGTCAAGCATTAATTAGGTTGCTAGTTATATATTTTCACTAATGGTATGAAAGGGATACATATAAGCTAAACTAATTATCAAAATACGGTTTAACAATGTAGCACCATTTTGATCACTCACCTCTGTTGCCAAAAGTAAGCTAGTGCACTCATCAGCACCAGGTAAGAAGTCACCATACAGCTGCCAAAAGTTGTCTTCTCTCTCCAATGCATATAACAGTAGGCATGCTAATCTTAAGTGCCAATCTTTCTGGCACCAAATAGTCAAGCAATTAGAACTAAAACTGGAAATATCACCAAGAGTAAACTTACAATTTGGTCTCTAAAAGTTTATTTTACATACTGTAATCCTTAAAAGTAGCAGAGGCAATACAACTTAGTCTCTTAACCTTGTTTTTTACGGACTAGCTAGGATTAAATAGTGTAAATTAGTCTTTCAAGATTGAGTTGTTACCTCTTATAATTTCAGGGACCAATTTATATGTTCACTCTATCACCAATAAAGGGCGGTTAACTTTGTTAGTTGAGTTCTACTACTGACACTGACCATACTGAACAATAAATGACATGAAATAACGAGTAATAAATTGAGAAGAACTATTCAGTATCATATAGAATCTTTGAAGAATAGATACACCTATTTATTGGAGTGTCAGCATGCTGTAAGTGGAAGCTGCCGTGATGGATTGAAAACAAAATTCCAAACATGTCATATTTTTTTAATGATAAAATAACTAGGATATGACTGATCAGAATCTATTGTGTAAATGTCGGCATGCTGGAAGAACTATTCAGTATCATTTACAATCTATGAAGCATAGATACCCCTATTTATAGGTGTGTCACCATGTCGGAGGAGGATGCTTACAAGAAAGATTGACAACAAGATTCCAAATATGCCATAAATTTTTAAAGAAAAAATTAACTAGGATATGACTGACCAAGATCTATTGTGGAAAACGCCAAAATAAATTATGCATTCAGAGACTTTAAACCCCACCTTAGTGAGATCATAAGATATTGCAAATCTGCAACCTTATATGAACTTCCTGTTTTAGCAATCTTCAATAGTATTTGTTTAATCTTAAAAGTTAGTATTACCAGCCTATGTCGTGATATGCTTCATAGTACATAAACAAACAACAAAATTGATCAGATTATATCTAGCTGTGGATTCTTGAATTTGAAGGATCTTACCTCTGGATTAGTTGAGTTGATAATATCAAATATTGGATGTCCCACTGGAATTATATCAGGGAAGAACATCCATGGGAGCTTCTGACTAATTGTTAACATCAATTCAAGAGGAATTTCCATAATAACCTGATCAAGCAAGTACAAATTGGAACAGCAAGATCATCGGTTACAGTTAAACATATGCCAGAAGTCACAGAGGTAGCACATACAGTAACTTTACTAGAGTAGAATCACTTTCCCTGAAGCTACTCACCCTAGCTCGGCGAAGTGGTTCTACATCTTTAGAAGCATAAACACCAAATCCATCAGGACCTTCCTTAAATTCAATGCCATAGGCTCGCATGCTTCGGGTAAAACCTATCTTGTAGAAATCGGGGTCTGCAGGCTCCAACTATAGGAACAAGTAAATTTCCATGAAAAGTGATACTATGTTAATTTAGTCCTTAACATTGAACAAAGTTTGGGTATGAGGGTAATATTGAAATGAGTTTTATACGTGAAGGGGTAACCTTTGAAGGACTTAATTAAAAGTCACTCACTCAATCTATCAAAGACAAATAATATTTTCTCTCGAAACAAAACACACGTTACCCACTCTGAGCTACTGCAGTCACATTGGTCTTAGTTGTTGCTTCCTAACAACAGCAGAAAAAGAAGCAACAATACTAAGGACAAGATAAGACAAACACTACTTTTTTTTATTTCACACAAGTATCGTTCGTTAGACACAACTCTATTTGAGAACACTGAAAATAGCCCATTCCGCTAAACACTAATTAAATGCTTAAGTACATACTTAGTATAGTGTCATAAAATGGCACAATTTAGTTCATACACATCAATGCTTTATAAACAGCAGAAAAGTAGAAAAGTGAAAGCAGATTTGGGGTTTTACCTCAGAGGATGACTCTTCAGTTTTGGGAGGTTGAAACAAAGGAAATGAGGGTGCATCAATTGAAGAAGCTTTGATGGGTGGAGCTTTCTTGTTTAGGGTATGACTGCTAAATGAGAAACTGGGTCGCCGCAAATCATGGCGCGAACCATTCAGCTGCTTCAAATGAAACTTAAAATCAGGACAAGATTGAAACTTGAGATTGAAGAGATAGAAAGAGAGAGGGAAATAGGACCTGGGTTATTGAGAAGAAGGTGGGCGTAGTGGGATGAGGGAGAGTGAAAGAAGACGCCATTGGAGACTATAAGGATTAAAGAAGGTGGGATTTCAGATTATAATGTGTGTAGTGAGTGATAAATTGATGAAAGTAGAAGCATGATTATTCAGAGGAGTGGATTGAATGCAAAGACACTGTAGAAGGAAGAAGTGAAGAACGTTATCCATTGTTGTCAGCAGAGAGGTTGTTTTTTTTTTTTTTTACCTTAAAAAAATTTACTAAAAGAAGTATATTACAAAATCAAACGTTGGATGTAGCACTGTTAAACGGGCTGGCCCGCCCCGGCCCGTTACGGGCCACGGGCTAAACGGGCCGGGCCGTTTTAGGCCCGTTTTTAAACGGGCCAAATTTTTTAAACCCAAGCCCGTCCATTTAGCGGGCGAGCCGGGCCGGCCCGCGGGCCTAAACATTTTTACATGCAAATTTTCTTAAAAAAATGTAAATGGGCCTAAACGGGCCGGACCGTTTAGTCCACGGGCTAAACGGGCCGGACCGTTTAGGCCCGTTTTTAAACGGGCTAAATTTTTTAAGCCCAAGCCCGCCCATTTAGCGGGCGGGCCGGGCCGGCCCGCGGGCCTAAGCCCGTTTTGACAGTGCTAGTTGGATGACTTGGATCAGTTTTTTTTTTGGCCTGAAGACTTGGATCAGTTTTGGGCTAGGCTGAGCTTTTGGACTGTCTTGTAGATGATAGGGTCAACTTGGATTGGAAGGTTTTTAAGAAAAAAATTAAAAAAACTGTACAAACGTTCTTTAAATTATTAAAAAAAGGCAAAAGTCTTATTTTTGTCCCTCATGTTTTCTCAAAGTTCTGTTTTGGTCCCTCATGTTTTTTTGTTCCGTTTTGATCCCTCTTGTTTACTCAAAGTTATGTTTTGGTCCCTCAAGTTTTTTAAAAGTTCAACCGTTAGTCTTTGACTAGTTTCGATCCACTTTTTCTGTTAAAAAATAAGAAAAAATAAATAAATTTCATCTCCCAACAATTTTGCTCTTTTACAAAAGGGAGAAGACCCTTAATGCAAAAAAGAAAAATTATTGGGAGATGAAAGTTAGATTTTTTTTCTTTAACAAAAAAAGTGAACGGAGAAAAATAAGAGACTAACGATGGAATTTTTAAAAAACTTGAGTGACCAAAACAAAACTTTGAAGAAACATGAGGGACTAAAACAGAACGAAAAAAATTTGAGGGATCAAAACAGAACTTTGAATAAACATGAGTAACCAAAATAAGACTTTGGCCTTAAAAAAACTTCTTTGATCTATCAAAATTGACCAAACAAAATTATGAAGTTTTTGTATTGTACAAAAAATTACTTTTAATAATATTTTCATTCAACAGACAGTAATTGAGTTTTTCTAATGCAATGTAGCGGCATTAAAAAATTTTAAAACAATGACTGTTAAAGGATCTAATTAATCCGAAGAGAGCCAATTAGATCGATCTAAAACAACAACCTTGATTTTTTTGGCCAACAACTGAATCATAATAAAACGACCAAAAAAGAGTCAAATACAACACCAAGCAAGAACTACTATAACAAAACAAAAAGAAACAACTTGAAAAGAAACAACAAAATACATCGAAAAAAAAAAAGGGTCAATTACACTTTGGTACCCTGTGGTTTGACCCTATTTCACTTTGGTACCCTGTGGTTTGAAACTTGACACTTTGGTACCCTGTGGTATTCTCCATTAACACTTTGGTACCCTTTGGAGCTATTTTGTAATTTTAACCATAATAAATTTTACAAAAATTACATATTGACCCCAAAAAAATTTTAAATTTTTCATTTTAGTCCCTATATAATATGTATCCAGGGACCTATTTGTAATTTTTTGAAAATTTTTTGGGGTCAATATGTAATTTTTGCAAAATTTGTTATGGTTAAAATTACAAAATAGCTCCAAAGGGTACCAAAGTGTTAATGGAGAATACCACAGGGTACCAAAGTGTCAAGTTTCAAACCACAGGGTACCAAAGTGAAATAGGGTCAAACCACAGCGTACCAAAGTGTAATTTACCCAAAAAAAAAACAACCAGGAAAAAACAAATTTCAGCCAATTTCATCCCTAACATGATCACAGCAACCAGCAGCATCCAAATCCAACAAAATTGCCAATGTTGATGGAAGTGAAAACACCCACCCTACCGGGTACATACACCTAGCAATAACACCCAAAGCAGCCCAAACATCAGCAGATCTAAATGAACCATCAACATTAATTTTAAGCTTACCAACATCAGGAGGAACCCAAGTATTCACAACAGTCCCCACCCTTTTAGAAAAAGACAAAGGTTGAGAAATATCACCACATCTCCAGAACTCCTCCGCCAACAAAACAGCCCTATTGCCCACCATAATAGGTTCATTTACTTCATTCTGAAAAACTCTAAGGCATCTATCATTCCAGATCCACCAGCAAAGACAAGCAAACAAAGTTTTCGCTTCATCATCCCAATCATCCTTATTCCAGAAAAACTCCACAAATCAATCCTCAACATTCATCAAGCCACAAATATCAACTCTAACAGAAAGAGGACTATAAAACCAAATAGTTCTAGCCCTTTCACAAAAAAACAGCATATGTTCTATAGTCTCATCATACACACAACAAATAGGACATATAGGATCTTTAGCACACTTTCTTTTAAAGAGACTCACCTTAGTCGACAAAGTAAGATTGCAAGCTCTTCATAAGAAATGATTAACTTTAGGAGTAGCTTTCTAACTCTCCCCAAAAGAGCTCTCATAGGGAGAGGGTTGCCCCATTATATATATAGTGTTAGAAGGCCCTTTAACTAAGCGATGCGGGACTTCAACACGCCCTCCTCACGCCCAACTCGGGCGTGAAGCCAACAGGTTATTCCCAAGACAGCCCACAGTAAGGCTCATCTATCCCACACGCTCAGGCTCTAATACCATGTAGAGAGGCCTAACTCTCCCCAAAAGAGCTCTCATAAGGAGAGAGTTGCCCCATTATATATATAGTGTTATAAGGCCCTTTAACTAAGCGATGTGGGACTTCAACACGCCCCCCTCACGCCCAATGATTAGCCCAAAAGTGAACAAGTTATTTGGTCTTCTTTTAGTATGTTTATAATAATAATATATTAGAATTAGACCAATTAATATGCTAAGGGCAACACTAAGGCATGGTGGAATAAAGTGGATAAAAAGAGTTAATTAGCGTTTATTTATTATACTTTATAAATAGGTGCTACTTAATGGTTTGGGTAAATTTCACTTTAGTACCCTGTTCTATGAACCAATTCCACTTTGGTACCCTGTTCTTTCAAAAGTGACACTTTGGTACCCTGTTTTTTCAAAAATATCATTTTGGTACCCTGTTCTTTCAAAAGTGACATTTTGGTACCCTGTTCTTTGGACCAAGTGACACTTTGGTACCCTGTTCTTTCACTATTTTTTACCCTATTCTATCTTTTTTAGGGTACCAAAGTGTCACTTGGTCTAAAGAACAGAGTACCAAAATGTCACTTTTGAAAGAACAGGGTACCAAAGTAGAATTGGTCTATAAAACAGGGTACCAAAGTGGAATTTACCCTAATGGTTTATTTAGTGTTTCAGATATCTAAACAGGGCCAAACCAAGAGGGAAATATCAGAATATTCCAGAAGATCACGTTGAGCACAAGAAATCCTTGCGCCGCCACGTGGGCCGCCGACCCAGATTCGGTGATTCACACGGAATATTCCAGAATATGACGTCAGCAAATAAGCTTCAGAGGAGTTTGAGTCTACGCCGCCACTTTGAGCCAACGGCTCAAAAAGGGAAATCTCGCAGCTTAGAATATTCTGAAGTAGTAGAGTATGTTTTGCACGGCTACGATTCAAGATACGAAGATATAATCGATATTTCGCTGCGCCTTCGTATTGGGCCGCCGGCGCAGCCCACGGCTTAGAGGCGAAAATCTTCCCTTGACTTGCGGATCAAGCACACTACTCAACACTATAAATAGAGGTCGTCATTCCACGCTCAAAGCATCTGAAAACGAAGAAAACTCCAATTCTCTCTTTAGAATAGAAAAGTTCTCATCTTAGAGCATGAGTAACTAATTAGGTAGATACTTGAGGAATGCCTCAAGGATGTAACTTGAGTTCACCATGTTTCGTTATAAAGTCCAGATGCTGATGTTGCATTTATGAGGTATGACTAACTCTTTCAAATGTAATTGTTAAAGTTTGTTATATATAAGTCGTATATCATATTTTGTTAAAGTAATGGGACCCTGACATTCCCGGAATTTGTCTCTCTCACGATTAATGAAGTAGCTCTTTAGGGTTTTCTAAAGAGCGGTTTACAATGTCTTGTTTGCATAATTAGGATTGCTATTGATATACAAGTTTGTTTATTGTTCCGATGTGACAATAACATAGATTGTCCCGAACAACTTTGACGAATAGCTCACGAATCCAGTCATGGATGAGTTACCTATCCTAATCTTGTATCCTCTCTATTGTTTGATTGATTGTGTTTATAATTTAAATGCATGTTCTAACATAGAAAAGTAGTTGCATATTCATTATCTAGCCTTTATGATGAACGAACTATGATAATCCATCTTTAGGGTTTTCTCTCAAGTATTGTCTTGACTCTTAAAAATCTTATTAAATCGTGACAACCCTCAAGAATAGAAGTTATAATCTTTGTCACAATTCTCTTAGCCTCATCACATTGAGTTCTGCGAGAGTTCAACCTTGGGATTAGCATCTATACTATATTTTAATAAATATAGTTTATACTTGCGAGGCTCGAGTATAAATTAAACTTGATTTGCACACGCTCCGTGACACCTTACGAAGGGTGTCCGGTCACCCAACTCGGGCCTGAAGCAACGGGTTATTCCCAGGGCAGCCCACAGTAAGGCTCATCCATCCCACACGCCCAGGCCTGGCTCTGATACCATGTAGAAAGGCCTAACTCTCCCCAAAAGAGCTCTCGGAGGGAAAAGGTTGCCCCATTATATATATAGTGTTAGAAGGCCCTTTAACTAAGCGATGTGGGACTTCAACAACTTTCACTTCCAAATTTCCTTCCAAAGATTCTTAGGGACACCTCTCGAAGAGCTAGCCCCCAAAAAAGGAACAACAGGATTAAGTAAGCCTCTAAAAATTTTATATTCAGACTTGGTGCTATAGCAACCATCCTTAGAGAACCACCAAACTCTTTTATCACCAGCACCACACGTAGAAAAACAAGTGCCAAGAATAGCACCAGCCTCAGCATCCGTCAGCCATTGTCTTATATTGCTCAACTCCCAAGAGCCATTCACAATAATGTCCTTCACTAAAAAATCAGCACAAGCATCATCAAGAGGGCCATTTCTGAGTTTGCCACCCTCCAAAGAAGGAATCCAACAATCCTTCCATAAACTGATACAGCTTCCATCACCAACCCTCAAACCCAAACCATGCTTCAAAGCTTCCCTCCCTTCAAGAAGGCTAGACCAAGCCCAAGAGGCACGACCCCTCTTCCTTACCGAAAGAAAATTATCATGAGGAAAATAGATCCCTTTCAAAATCTGCGCCCACTGATTATCCGAAGAATTAAGAATTCTCCAACATTGATTTGCAAGCAAGGCCAAGTTGAAGGCTTCAAAGTCCTTAAAGCCCATACCACCATCAAACTTCAAATTAGTCAACTTATTCCAAGAGACCCAATGAATTCTTCCCTCCTCATTCTTTTGCCCCCACCAAAACTTAGCTATTGCACTATTCATGCTGTCACAAACTCGCTTAAGGAGTTTAAAACACGCCATCGGGTAAATAGGCACAACTGTAGCAATAGATTTGATTAAAACTTCTCTGCCAGCTTGAGTGAGAAGAGACTTCTTCCAACCTTAAACTTTCATTTGAACTTTCTCCTTGATAAAAGTCAAAGCCTCACATTTGGAAAGCTCCCATCAAATCGGCAATCCCAAATATTTCTCAGGGCAATCAGCATTTACAACCCCCAGGACATCACAAATATCATTCTTCAACTCATCCACAGCATTCCGAGAAAAGAATATATAAGATTTATCCAAGTTAATACCCTGACCAGAAGCTTTACAATATCTGTCCAGGATATCCAATCCAGATCCAGCAGCACGTCTTCTTCTGCCTCACCAAAATCCACATCCTCATTCGATCGATCTCACTCGCTTACTGTCTCCACACTCGAACTCCAAATCTCCAAAGAGAAGAAATCTGAAAATCGATCAAAAAAATCTCACGAATCGCTCCACTCTCACTCACGAAGAGGACTATCGCAACTCTCACTCACGGAGAGAACTCTCGAGCCTTGTTTGCAAACAACCTTGATTGATTAACTTGAATTGATTTTTTTTTTTTGTTAAATAATATGAATTGAATTAATTAGATGATCAATTTTTGTATAAAAACTTTAAAAACAAAGTAACATAAAATGAATATGTTTTAATCTAAAATTACGTACTACAATTATAATTTATCTATAATAAAGAACAACAATACAAGTGATTATAAGAAACAATTAAAAAAAACAATAGTTCATCAATTCTCACAATTTGATAAACTTAATTTAAATAATAATAAATAGGTCAAAGTGCACTTTTGGTCCCATAACTTTTGTTCAGGTCTCAATTTGGTCCCATAACTTTTTTTGTTGCACTTTTAGTCTCATATCTTTGCAAAAGGTTGCAAATTTGGCCCCGTATCACTTTTGGTCCCATATCTTTTGGTGAGGTTGCAGAATTGGTACCATATTTTTGCAAAAAGTTTCGCTTTTAGTCCCACTTGATCCAAATATTTAAGATCAATTCTACACTTAACCCAAAGATATAGAACCAATTCTATAACCTGACCTAAAGATGAGGGACCAATCCTACAACTCAACCTAAAGATGTGGGACCAAATCTGCAACTTTGCAAAAGGTATGAGACCAAAAGTGCAACAAAAAAAATTATAAGACCAAATTGAAATGTAAACAAAAGTTATAGGATCAAGAATGCACTTTGGCCTAATAAATTAAATATCATCAGTAACTGAAACTAATTTAACCATATTTAAAATATTATTAAATTAATTTAACTATAACCAAATGATAAATGAAGGGATTCGAATTAATACCATCATTGAGAATGAAAATTTTTTGTAACTAATCATTAACTTTTAAATAAAATTAAAGACTCGAAAAAAATAATTATTACTATCGACAATGAATATCCTAATTTACAAAAATAAAACTTTAACTAATTAAAAAATTTATTTCAAATTGTTTGTCAAATAGAATTGAATTGGATATGGGTTAAAATTGGATTTCAACCCTCGTAGACATAACACATGATTAAGGGTGAAACTGCATGTGACAAATATAAAGTCAAGAACGTTATCTGACCATACAAGTCAAATATATATATATAGCTTTTCGTAATTTAAGTTGTACGTTTTTCACCATATAATATAGTGCTTTATTTGTATGTGCAAAGATTAATTTAAATTTAATAATTATTATAATTTTAAAATAAAAAAAATTATTTTTATTATAGTAAAATATAATTTTTATAATAATTTTTATTTTATGTTTTTTAATTTGAAAGTGTGAAAAGTTAATCTCATCTATTATTTTCTCTCATTCATTATATGTACACATGACTTTCTCTCTTTCTCATTATATGTATAGATATTTATTTTTTGTTTTTTATAATTTTTAATTAAATTATTTTTTACCGACTATAAAGATCTTAGACATATATAATAACTAGAGGCTTTGCGTGCCCGTTAGGGCACGCAAATATGTATGTAAAATAAAGGAAAGACTAAATCGTTAACACAGTAAAAAAGAAGGGATCAAATAATAATTTTTCTCTTATTATTAATTTTGTACTATAGTTTTAAAATGTGAACGACCAGAAAGGGGTGGAGCCATATAATATAAGATATATATATATAGCTTTGACCCATTTAGGCATTTACTATGACACAGAAGACCAGCAAAATCTTGTGCTGTCTTGCAAGTTTTTCAAACTTCCTCAACGTTTGTGAGAGAATGATATGTTAGTCTTTGAGTTAAAAAAAAAACTTTCAATTTAGCAAAAATACAATTTTAATTATTTTTTAAATAAATAAGAAGAAGAGATATCAATTGGTTCATATTTAACATGAAGTTCAGCCTTTGTTAAGAGCGAGTGAAAGTTATATATATATATTCAATGAATTCATTGACAAAATTAAAACTATATAGCACGCATACGTATTGACTTATTGTTACTCGAAGGCCCTAATTTTCCTTTCTCAGCTCTGCACTAATTTGAATGTTAAAAGAAAATTGTAAAACACTCGTCTATTATACTATATAGGAACAAATAATAATGCTTTGGAACACTGAACAAAATGGTTTATTAAAATAATAATAAAAAAAAAAAGACTAGCTATTAGTGACAAGAAACAATTAAAGGAAAAAAAAAAGACCTCAGATGTTATATATATAAATTAACATATAGTATAATGAAAAATAAAGGAGATAAACATGATTTTATCTTTAAGATAAAATTCATATTTTTAATTAAGTAGTATAATGAAATTTGTCCTTACTCTCAGTATGCACTTTAAAAATAAAAAATACAATTTATTGTACAGGATTTTCCCTTATTTTGGCCAAATGCTGGATTTTCCCTTGAGCCTTACCAAAAAAATTAAAATATTTATGCAAAAGAATGCTGTCAGATTAATTAGGAATAAACTGATTGCTGTCTAAATAATGAATATAAGTTCCCTCCAATTCATGACAGTAATGGAGTCTCTTGTAGTAATGATTAATGATAAAGAAAGTATATAATTGCATTTAATTAAAAACAAAATCTTACAATTATTGTTTCTTTACCAGATGGGATAGTTTGATAAAATTAATTATTATTACTGTATACATTATATCAGAACAAAAGGAAATAAAGATGGAAAAACATAGGGGGAGGAATTAGTTTTAATAATAAAATAAGAAAAACTTGTTAGGAAATGATATGACTCTTTTATTGACAGCAAATTTTAATATATAAATAAGTAATTAAAATAGGTTATTGTTATTTTTTTAAACAATTTCACCATGTGAATTATTAAGTAACATAAAATATTGGATCGATTTTAATAGTTTATCCATATCATATTTCGTGTCTGTTCATGCTTCCTAGCTAGTTCCATCTAGTTTTAAAACATTTGGTTTTATATGTGCAAAAAATTAATTTTCAGAAACTCATATTATTTAATTTCATACAACTTAAAGCATTGCCAAAACATAAAGAAAGAGGCTACAAAAGTATCATTTAGATTTAATACATATCAATATATACAGTCTTTTTATAAAGTCACTTACAAATTTGTAAGAACTTTTCTCTGATACATTTTCAATAATATATGACTTATTTATAAGTTAAATGTCTTTTTATTTTAAATACTTTTAAAGAGAGTAAGGGAGTAACATCCCTTTTGTTGCTCTCTATCGGAATCTTTCATCTCGTCTTTGCTGAATACTTGAGGCTATACGTACATACATCACGATGTATATTATTGTTTTTTAATTTTGATAATTAGTTTCATTAATTAGTCGAAAAGTGAAAATTAACACACACCACACACATACAATACACGTACTACATATTTATATTAGATAATATTATATTATAATTACAACATATGCATCATGCCCAAAGCTTATTTGGCGCATAAATATTAGATAATATAAATCAAGAACAAAGAAGATCATCAATATTCTCTATTATGATTAATTACTTGTCTAAAAAACAAAACTAAAAATTAAGTGATCCCGATATTGCTATCTCTTATTACTAACTCGCATATTAGTTAGTAAGCCTGATTGCTTATATATGGTTCATAATTTTCAAGTAAGCTGAGATTAAATTGGTGGGTTAAATATAATCTAGTCAATCCAATATGTTAGATTACATGCTCACTCTAGTTTGATAATTAGTTATGACATCTCATACTTTCAAATATATGATTCTGTTTTTTTTTGGCGTACCCATAGGTATATAATGTATATAGTGAAATGCATATGTTGGATGGTTTAAAGTTATCATATATATACTTATTTAGAAATGGTTAACTATCAGAAGGAGGATTATTCTAAAAAACTAAAACCACAATATATATAAACATATTGGTTTGATTTGATTAGTCAATGCCACATGTCAAAATCATGACAATTGAACCAAGTATTTCAAATTTCAATTTCAATATTTTTTTAATTAAATCAAATATCTCATTCTTTAATTTAGTTCAGTTTTTTTTTCAGTTTATTTTGACTTAATTTGTTGTGATCGGTCAAATTTGAATTTGAATTCTATCATACTTATCATTATATAATTTTGAGAAATTGAGTTCTAGAATGTCCCAAAATATATAATATATGGTAAGGTGTAGTACATATATATATTTTAAAATCTTTGTGCTTTAATATTTTTCCTTATAACTGAATTCTTTGAAAAACAGTGTAAATATATACGTTATGAATTCTTGTTGGGATGTAATAAATGAAAAATATATGGTCTTGTTGGGATGTAATAAATTGAAAATATATGGTTTTGTAACTCTTATTCTTCACAGGTTATTCAGCATTCCATATTTTTTTGTCAACTTTATCCCTCATCACTTGGCTGAATAATGGCTGTTACCAGCTTGTTGGACACGGTGACGATGAAGATTTACACATACATACCTATGGTGGATTGGTGGTAGGGTGGTAAAAAAGACTAAAACTTGATTTTGTTCCGGTATTACCCTTGACCTCTAATATTGAGCTAGCAATATAATATAGATAGGAATGAGAGAATTCACAGGGAAAGTAAGAAAACTCCAAAAGAAATAAAAGGATTAATTATGCATTTAGTGTTGAAAATATAATAATTTAATTATATTGGCACTACCTTATTTGTAAAATTGACGCGTGAAGACCAACCCACATTTGTTAACCACATCTGAGCAATAATGAAGGGTAATAAATTAATTAGTGCCTATCTCATCAATGTATTACGCCCCCCATTGTTTTGTGTATATATATGCCCTATGGTGTCTCCCATGGTCCTTCACTCACAAAAGCAAAAGCAATCACATTGATCACTAGCTAGAAAGTGTTTAGCTTTTGTCATTTTTGTTTCTCTCTTTAAGGCAATGGAATTTTTGAGTCTTGGTGTTGGTGGTGCTAGTGGCTCCGGTGGTGGTGATGATCGTCGCAACAATGATCACTCCAACTCTGACAAGGGAAAGAAATGTGGTCATCGTCATACCTCTTCTCAGATTCAGCGTCTTGAAGCGTACGTGTCTACATAAAACATCCTTCATTTTCTTTTATTCTTTGTCTTGTTTGATGGTAAAGGATGTTGTTTTGCACAAAAAAATCACACGTTTACATGGAGTATATTTTGTTTGTTTTTGGTTTTTAATGTATTAATGAAGGTGTGATTGTCCGCATTCAAATGAAGGTTTTACAAGGATTGTCCGCATCCAGACGAGTCGCAGCGACTAGAGCTGGCAAGACAGCTAGGTCTGGAGGTGAAGCAAATCAAGTTTTGGTTTCAGAACAAAAGGACTCAAATGAAGGTATAGTAATAAGTAAATTGATTGATTGAATGAATGATTGAGTTGATTAATTAATTAATTAATTTGAATGTAAATGAATGAATGAGTATAGAACTTGAGCGAGAGACTGGACTCAAATGCACTGCGCGCAGAGAACGAGAGGATTCAATTCGAGAACCTTGCAATGAAAGAGGCTCTCAAGTGTGTGAATTGCCCTTCTTGTGGCACTCGCGCCTATGCCCTCGGCGGTGGCCCTAGTAACAATATCAACATTCTCGACCAACATGAGCTCCTTCTCCAAACCCTCGTCAACGAAAACAACTTACTCCGCCAAGAGGCTAGTACATCTAACCCTTTGTCTCGAATATCTGTTATTTCTTGTTGTTTGAGTTCATTAATGTAACAAATATTTGCAGCACGACCGAGTCGCAGCGTTTCTAGCTGACTTCATCGGGAAGCAGCCGATGACATCATCGGAGGAAATGGCAGCGGCGGCGCAAGCAGTGGCCGCAGGTCTAGTAGATCCAAGTATGGTTGCGGGTCCATCCACTTCACGCGGTGGTGGTGGTGGTCCGTCTTCTTCATTATTAGGAGGCGACCACCTTACTCTTCGCACCACCGTGGATCATCCTATGGTGACTTCAGACGACGACGACGACGACAACGACGATGACACAAACATGATGATGAACAACAATAACGTGGTGATGACGGAGGAAGAGGAGGTGGCGGCTGTTATGGCGGCGACGGCAGTGGTTGAGGTGGCAATGATGAAGGAGAACGCGAAGGGGGCCATGGAGGAGGTTTTGAGGCTGGTACGAGCGAATGAACCCTTATGGGTGAGAGCGGAAACGGAGGCTCATCAAGAGGCTTCGTTTTATGTTTTGAATTGGGAAAAATATGAAAGTATATTCCCAAGGGCTCAATATTTCAATAGCATCAACATTCGCCTTCAGTCCTCCAAGGCTTCTCGTGTTGTCCCCATGGAAGCTCAACAATTGGTGCACTTGTTTTTCGATTCCGTATGTATTATAATTAAATCCCTGTTTTAATTATTTAACTCACTATTATTATATAATAATAACTAACACTTTATCATTCTTTTTTATGATTTGTATACAGGAGGCATGGATGAACCTATTCCCCACTATTGTGAACAAGGCACGCACAGAGAGAGTAGTGGAGTTTGGTATCCCAGAGAGCTGCCATGGAGCCTTACACCTGGTAATATTCATTCATTTATACATCTCTAAGCAATAATATATGATGAGAAATTGATTAGAATTTGTATGTACAGATGTATGAGGAGATGCATATAATGACAGCAATGGTGGCACCTCGGTCATTCATGTTCCTGCGTTACTGTCACCAAGTGGACTCAACGACATGGGTGATAAGCGACGTGTCGTTCAAGCCCCTACACGACAGGCACCCTACTCATACGACGGCACTTCGTCTCCCATCAGGCTGCATGATACAACAACTCCCCAACGGCTCCTCCAAAGTCACGTGGGTGGAGCACGTGGGAGTGGACGCGCAGGCCGTGACGCACCGGCTGTACCGGCGTCTGGTGGCGAGCGGGGCGGCGTACGGGGCAGAGCGGTGGGTGGTGGCGCTGGAGCGAATGTGCGAGCGGCGATTCGAGAGCGGAGAAGAGGAAGAAGGAGAGAGGAGAATGAAGAAGGTGGGGGAGAAAATGGTGAGGATGCTGTGTGGGGCGGTGAATATGTCGACGGCGACGGCGGTGCCGGGATCAGTTGTGGAAGTGGGGTTGCCGGAAAGTGGGAATGGGAGGAATGAAAGTGGGATAAGAATGCATGTGTGGAGGAGTAGGGCAGATAGAGGCCAACCTCAGGGTGTCATTCTCACTGCAGTTACTTCCTTGTGGCTTCCTGTGCCACCAGAACATTTGTTTGATTTTCTCAGAGATAACGATAGGAGAGCTCAGGTATGTATATATATATATATATATATATGTATGTATGGATAATCTGTTTGGCAGTGTGGATCCTATGCCAATAGTAGCCCACCACGTGTGTGGCAGGCTCTTATTGGTTCCTGGTAAAGACAACTTATAAAATTTTGAGTTTTTCAATCTCAATAGTTAATTTTTTAGGTGTAATTTTCTTATATTCGTTGTTGTTGTTGTATGTATATGGAATTTAATGAATGAATGGATGGGTGCAGTGGGATATTATGAGCAGCGGAGCTCCACTGCAAGAGCTTGGACGCATCCCAACTTCAGCTAATCCTGCCAACTATATTGCTTTTCTCAAGGTATGTATATAAAGTTGTGTAGATACATACATACACACACAGGAGTTAACCAATATTCATTAGTATTAGATTATAGAATAAAAGTAAACTTATTTGTTGTCGTTGAATTTATATGCTAAAAAAATTTTGATTTAGTCTTTGAATATTTGATAAATACAAATTTTGGTTCTTGATATTTTTATAAGCGTCAATGATTTTATTTAGCCCATAAAATATTTGTGGAATTGAATATGGTTAATGTTTGTAAAACAGAAAATGAGGACATACAAAAAAGTATATTTTTAATATTTAGAGATTGAATCATAGTTTTTGAACAAATATAAGGACTTGAAAAGTAAGTGTTGTTGTTTTAATTAGTCCTTGACTTATTGCAAGTTATTAGTCCTTTCGTAAATTTAATGCTCTATCATTGTACAAGGACTCAAAAAATAAAAAAAAACTTATATTATCATTTCATCATAATCTATATATTTGATATCTTGTCCTCTATATATGGCAGCCAGCGGAGGACAACAACATTGTGATTGTACAAGAAACATTTGTGGAGCCACTAGGATGTATTGTGGTGTACGCGCCGGTGGATACGCCGGCGGTGACCGCGATGACTAGCGAGGAGGAGCAGGTGGCGGAGGTGCCGATGCTGCCATCGGGTTTTGTGGTGACCGGCGACAGCGCGTGGGACTGCTCGCTGGTTAACGTTGGCGGCGGCGACCGTGGAAACAACTATTCCGGTGGCTCTATTCTGACGGTGGCCTTCCAGATATTGGCCTCTTCTAATACATCCATTAGGCACTTGAACATGGAATCTGTGGCCACAGTCAACAACCTGGTCAAGACAACGGTGAATGCAATCAAGGCCTCTTTGAATTGTTGAGTATTTGGGCTTTAATTAATTGGAGATTTCAAACTTCATTATCATTTAGTCTTAATTATGCTTCATTTTTATGTTTAATAGCTAGCTAGCTAGCTAGTTCAGTGATTTTGTGCATGCATGCCATGCAATGCAGACTCTCTTTCTTGGTTATTTCAATCTTCAGACTCATTATTATTATGTCGTGTTTGTTTTAACTTTGATTTTACTAGTTTATTAATGGGACACATGTTGACTTGTGTTGTGTTTCATTACTTTCTTGGTATGCTGATATTCGCATTTCCCATATTTTACATACGGTAATCTATACGAGTAGTATTTTAGTTAATTTCATATATATTTAAGATGACTTAGTGTTTTTAATTCTTTCTTGAAATTCATTCCATTTCATGACGGTACGAGGGAGTCATTATAAACATGTACACCAATCTGCAAAAGATATGAGAGTCATTATAATTAAGATATCTTAGTGTTTTTAGTACCCTACATATATATTTGCTATGCGCTTCCTCACTTAAAGCATGTCATGTGTCTATTTAATCCAAGTCAACTTTTGTATATTACTTTGCTAACTAAGCTTACATTCTTATCTAACTCTGTTTGCTTTTTTTATTTCTTTTGCCAAGATTTGGTCTCTAATGTTTACTTTAAATTTTGTTTTGGTCCCTAATATTTTTTTTCCATTTTAGTCCTTAATCCTAAAAGTTTTATTATTGGACCCTCACTAGCAAGGACCAAAACAGAACAAAAAAAATATTAGAGACCAAAACGGAACAAAAAAATATTCGGGACCAAAACATAACTTAAAGTAAACATTAGGGACCAAAATAGATTTTTGACCAACTAAAAACTAGCAAGCATGCCTTTGAGGGTATTGGTAAGCCTTCTTCCAGATGCATTTGTTTAACCTATCAAGTTTTGAGATTTTACTTGCTAAAATTTTTTTTTTTTTTTGCCAAACTTGCTACAATATTAAATCTCCCCGATCCTCCATCTTCACTTTCACAACTCTTCCTTGTGCAGTGACATTTTTATTTGCGAAAATCATTATTCTTATGCTTAATTACGTTACTAGTCATTAATAGTTTTGTCATTTATCTGGTCTTCATTATTCTTCCTCTCCTCAAATTTCCCTCTTATTACTTCACGATGAGCTACAACCATTAGAAGAAGACGAAGCCACACCTCACTCTCTCTCTAGATCTAAATCCCTTTTTCTCTCTTGGTCTCTAACGCCATGGTGTTTCAGAGATCTCTCGCCTTTCAAACTCTGATGCTCGCTGCGACTCTTTTGCTTCTCTTCCATGGCAGGTCGTTAATCAAAATTTCGTTGTCCTAGAAATCAAAATTAAACTTAGAGAAGAAAGAGAAGAGTAGGAGACCAAAAGTTAGAGAAGAAGATGAAAAAAATTTTTAGGTAGGGTACTCTATATAAGTTTTCCCCATAATAAATTGGGTAACAAGTCTATTATTCTTTTAGATTATAAAGATTAAAAGAGAAGACAAAAGAAACATCTCTAAACAAAATAAAAGAAAAGAAAATACATCCCACTTGTCAACCGAATAAAAAATTTATATCAAGAAGTCTAGAGGTATCTTTATATTTAAAACTCCAAAATAGAAGGTGAAAACTATTTATGGGTAAAAAGGATTTTTAGCTGGAAACATGTGATGATCAAGATATAAAATTTCATACATTTTTCTTCTATATACCCTCTAGCTGTTGTATAATATCTTATATTTATTTAGTATAAAATTATAATGATTTAATTCTTAAAAGATAATAAATATCTCAATTAAATCACTAAAGGATAGAAAGACCAATAAGATAAATTTATCCCAAGAGAGCTGCCTCTTCCCTTTGCTCTCTGCCAAGCTCCTTTGGGCCGTCGCTGTCTTAGCGGCGGTAGCCCTTCTTTGTTTGTCTAGAGTTGAAAATCCCTCTTCCGTGAGGGTTCCTCTCTCTCTCTCTCTTTATGAAAGTGTTACTTTATTTTAATGATTTTGTGGCGGCAGCGTTTTGGATCAAAGATCACATGGCGTCGATCTGGTCTGGCTTTCTCTGCGATGGCGACTACAGACTAGGCATTCCACGACGACTTCTGGTTTGGCTTTCAAGACGGCTTCCTGGTTTGATTCTGATTTTTGGGTGCTTGGTGGAGTTTTGTTCTGGGTCAGGTATGTCCACGACGTCGTCTCTTGTTTGCTTCCATGGCGGCTTCCAAGGCGACGTTTTATTAAATAATTATTGTTGCTTTGAGTATGTTAGTTGTAGCTTTAGTTGGATCCATAAATCTATTAATTTAGCAGTTGATAGTCTTGCCAATTTGTCTTACACGAGGATGAGTCCTCTTGGATAGGTTGCAAACCCTTCACCTTTATTAGTTGATATTTTGTCTAGTGATGCTGCTTATTTTGTTTTGTTTTCTTTTGTACTGTGCTTGGCTTTGCCTTGCTATTGAATGAATTATGTTTTAGACAAAAAAAAAAAAATATATCACTAAAGGATAAAATGATAAAATTTATTTTATACAATAATAATTCATTTAATCCTTCCACTAAAGCATTAATTCAAGATTAACAATAAATAAATTTTTAAACCTCAATTGTTTGTTGTGACTTTAATAAAATTTAAAACTACATCATATTTATGATTAAATTTTAATAAATATTTTTAACAAAAAGATCAAATTGATTATAATGATTAATTATATCTTATAAAGAGTAAACTGTATAATTTCATTTTTCAAAAACTAAATTAAAATATTTATAATCTTTCATAGATCCAATTAATCATTAATTTATCTAACTTGAAGAATGGTGTATTAGGTAAGAACACTTCTTTTAAAATCCTAATCCAAAACCATTCAGTCAATGTAAATAGAAACGGCATAGATTTTAAGATCAATAGAAAATCCAAAGGCCATCTACTGAAAGATTTATCTATATACAATCTAAATGAAATAATTAATGCCACTTTCAGATCTAATTAGCATTTACAAGCTTCAATAAAGAACAGTGCAATAATAGATCAAGTAACCTCTACATAACATTCTCCTGATCCATTGCAGCTGCTTCCACAAAGGAAATAAATACCACATCCTCTCTGGATAACCCCATCTTTCAGAATGATAGCTACTCTTAATTTCTTCGACATTCATAGTTTCTCTCCTCAGATTGCATTAATAAATGAAGAGTTCTCATCTTGGAATGCAGAAGTATACATCAATGGCACGTCACTGATGATCAACTATCAAGTGTTTTCAGTTTCATTATGTTGACTGTCTGATGCAAATCTGTAAATCATGACGAGAAAGACAACTTGAGTTGTTTAATGAATTATATTAATGATAGGAGGCACTTCCTCCTTAATTATTGATTTCCATTTTTTTTTTTCTGTTTTTTACCCCCTCATCGCCTCCCTCCTTTCTTCCTCATCACTTCCTCAAAAATGCCTGATGAGAAATTCTCTATTTTACGTGTTAATTTTATCACTCCAACACCCAGATGGCACTAATTTGAATATTTGAACTTTGAAGACTCCACCATGTGATAATATCAATAACAATATGGATTAAGAAAATAAAGGGTTTCTGATTCTGGCTCCTCTAACTGCCACTGCAGTGAGTTGAAGAGTAGAAGCACAAGTGGATAACCATTAATAGAGAAAGTCATGAATTTGAACGTTCCATTATCATCGAATAGTAGCATTCTGATAAATATCTATGGATGAGAAATATCAGTTCTTTGATTTTCTCATCAACAATCACCCACTTGCACTTCGCTTCTTAAAGTGCAGAGCGCAATTCAGATATAGAGAAGTCAAATCCTCAGTTTCAAGAACACAAAGAGAGAGAGATTGATAATGTTGACAGGCTAAAAGAATGAACCTGCATACAAGTATACAATAGTCAGTCACTGCTTACCAATATTTCCTAGTATTACAAGCATGAGGACCTTATGATCCACTTTTGTATTCCAACAAAATCCAAGCCACATATTATTTCCTGGAGTAACCAGCTTGCTTGTTCTATGGCAAACAAGAAAACATCTTATTTTCCGATTTTAAAATGAGGACTGTCACTCCATGTCCAATGAAAAGAATACAAACAGCATGCAATGGACCTTCCATGAAGTTAATGACCTTCAGACGGTGGTTTTGGGTTACAATGGTTCACCAGTTTCATGGAAGTACTGATGAACAATCATGTAAGACCTCTCTTGTGTTGCCACAGTAAGCATCAAAGTTCAAAGCCTAGAATTTTTTCATATATATATATAGATATATATATATATATATATAATTGGAACAGAAACCACCTTAGGATTGTTAAATCTAGATTAAAACCCAGGTGATTGATTAAGTAGAACACCAGTAAGTCATACAGACAACTACTTAGAAACTCTGGTTTTGCATGCATGACCTAAATTGGTTTGTTAAGCTTTGCATTGATAACCATTTAGTACAGAGTGAGTATGTGAATATCAAAGTGTTTGATAAACTACCAACTCATAAAAATAAGACCAAAATACATAAAATACCTCCTAAATTTTAGTCGCCGTGCAAAAAACTACTGAAGTTTGAAGGGTAATTAATTAGTGCCTATCTCATCAATGTACGCCCCCCATTATTGTTTTGTGTATATATATGCCCTAAGGTGTCTCCCATAGTCCCTCACACACAAAAGCAAAAGCAATCACAACACTAGAAAGAGCTTAGCTTTTCTGTTTTTATTTTGGTCTCTTTTGATTTGTGAGTAGCTAGTAGTAAGGCAATGGAATTTTTGAGTCTTGGTGGTGCTAGTGGCTCTGGTGGCGGCCGTAGTGATGGTCGTCGTAACAATGATGGCTCCAAATTTGACAATGGGAAGAAGTGTGGTCATCGTCACACCTCTTCTCAGATTCAGCGACTTGAAGTGTACGTGTATATATATATAAAACATCCTCCATTTTTTTTCATTCTTTGTCTTGTTTCATGTAAAGAATGTTGTTTTGCACAGAAAATCACACCTTTACAGTGAGTTTTTTTTTTTTAATGTGTTGATGGTGTATATATGAAAATGAAGGTTTTACAAGGATTACCCACATCCAGACGAATCACAACGTCAACAGCTAGGAAGAGAGCTGGGCGTGGAGGCAAATCAAGTCAAGTTTTGGTGTGATGATGTTGTGATTCATCTGGATGTGGGAACTCCTTGTATATAAAACATCCTTCATTTTTTTTTCATTTTTTGTCTTGTTTCATGTAAAGAATGTTGTTTTGCACAGAAAATCACACCCTTACACTGAGTTTTTTTTTTGTTTTTTGTTTTTTTTAATGTGTTGATGGTGTATATATGAAAATGAAGGTTCTACAAGGAGTGCCCACATCCGGACGAACCACAACGTCAACAGCTAGGAAGAGAGTTGGGCGTGTAGGCAAATCAAGTCAAGTTTTGGAGTGATGATGTTGTGATTCATCCGGATGTGGGCACTCCTTGTAAAGGTGTGATTTTCTGGAAAACCTTCATTTTCATATATACACCATCAACACATTAAAAAAAAAAAACTCAGTGTAAAGGTGTGATTTTCTGTGCAAAACAACATACTTTACATGAAACAAGACAAAGAATGAAAAAAAAAACATGAAGGATGTTTTATATATATGTACACGTATGCTTCAAGACACTGAATCTGAGAAGAGGTGTGATGATGACCACACTTCTTCCCATTGTCAAATTTGGAGCGATCATTGTTACGACGATCATCACCACCAAAGCCACTAGCAGCACCAAGACTCAAAAATTCCATTGCCTTACTACTAGCTACTCACAAATCAAAAGAGACCAAAATAAAAACAGAAAAGCTAAGCTCTTTCTAGTGTTGTGATTGCTTATGCTTTTGCTTTTGCTTTTGCTTTTGTGTGTGAGGGACTATGTGAGACACCTTAGGGCATATATATACAAAACAATGGTGGCGTACATTGATGAGATAGGGACTAATGGTGGTTTGTAAGGTTATTTAATAAACATGTGACGAGTGGCTAAAATTTTGTGCATACTAATCATAGAGAGAATTAAACTTGCTATTTTGCATATCCAAGTGTAAATAGCAAATATTTAACGAAACTTTTTGTCAAGATTGTCATTTAGAAAAACAAGCTTTTTTCCTTTAAGAACTATAGAATTATTATTGCATTTTATATTAATTTAAAATCAAAATAGACTATTTATGCAATTAATAATAGCCAAAAATATGAAAATTCACTAATTCAGAGAAAACAAATTTGTCACGCATTTGAAATTGCTTTACTCAGTGACTACATTTTTCAGAGAAGTTTAATGCACTTTAGCTAGTAAAATAAATAACCAATAGGGACAGAAATCTCACTTGTTTAGTCTTTCCATCCAGCAAACATGTGATGCAGCAGCAGCGAAATCCTCTTCAAACCATCATCATATTCATCTACACGCCTGAAAGCATCATTTAGCTCCATAGCTTCTTTAATCCGAGCCTGCCTCAACAATCCCCTGTAAACCCACTCCTTGATATCACATCCAGGCATCACATTATCACCAACCATAACCCTAAAAATCTTCAATCCCTCAAGAACGAAGCCCTTTCTACAAAACCCATCAATCAAAATCCTATAAATCCTCTCATTGGGAGAACACGGAGAATCCGGCCTCTGCATCCAATCAAACACTTTTAGGGCTTCTTTGTATTTATGCTTGTTGAGATACGAAGTGATGAGCATGAGGGAGATGGGCGCGATGTAAGGGTGGGAGATTGGGGCGAATTTGAGGCGCGAGAGAAGGGACATTGGATGGGTGGTGTCGGAATCGGAGGCGAGAGAATCGATGAGGACGGAGATGGAGAGGGATTTGAGGGGTGGGTTGGCGAGGAGCGCCGTCGCGGTGAGGTGGACGGCGGTGGCGAGTTGGTTGGAGTCGCAGAGGCGAGGGATGAGGAGGTTGATTTTTGTGAGGTCGTCGTAGGTTAGAATGGGGTTTAGGGTTTCGGATTGAAGTGGAGGATCGTTTGATGATGAAGGAGAAGAAGTTAGGGAAGAGAAAGATTTATGGAAGAGGGAATTGAAAAGGATGATAGTAGTTGAAGTAGGAAGGGAGGAAGAGAGATGAAGAAGCCGATGGAGTGAACTCATTTTGATCATGCAGCTTCACGCCTTCGGAAGTAAGAACTAGGGCTTTACGAGGACGAAAATGCAATTTTTATCAGAAAAAATAATAATTTGCAGACATAGTCGAACTATAAAACGAATAAAAGTACAACTCACTCCTCCATCAATTCTTCGGAAAAAAAATCTTTTCAACATAGATGTTCAGATCTAAATTAATCTAATGTTAAAACAAAATCTACTTTATTGAATTGAAAAAACATAAAATCTACTTTATTGAATTGAAAAATTAAAACAAAAGATAGAGGTTTCATCCCTATAAAATTAAAAATGACGAAGAACCTGTCCAAACTGAAGAGAAAGATGGAGAGAGAGCAGACAGTTGAAGCGGGAGCGTGATTTTCTTTCCGGAGTCTACAGCTTGATCGAAGATCTTTATTCCAGATTTGTTTATATAGTTGTGTAAAATACTTCGTCAAAAACTTTTCTATTTTGATCATTAAATTTTTATGTTTATTCCATTTTGCAAATTAAAAAGAAATAAATATGGAAATTAAAAATTAAAATGAAACAAATTAATTTTAACACTAAAATGAACTCATAATTTGAGGAAGGCTCCAATAATATTAATTTTTGTTTAAATGTTACTTAATTTGAATGAGTATAAAAAGAAGCAAAAATCTCCTTTTTTTTTTCTACCAATAAAGAAAAAGAAGGAAAAATCTTCTGACCAACAAAAAAATAAGGCTAAAGTGTACTTTTGATCCTATAATTTTGGCAAAGGTTTCAATTTGGTCCCATAACTTTTTTTGTTGCAATTTTGGTTCCATAACTTTGGAAAAGGTCTCAATTTGGTCCCATAACATTTTTTGTTACAATTTTGGTCTCATAACTTCTAAAAACGTCTCACCGTTGGTCTCAAGTTGATTTCCATCCATATCATAACTTCACCCATATTTCCCACGTCATCATCTAACTCTGTATGTCAGATTATCTTTAGTAGCAGATAATGGATCGAAATCAGTATTGGGACCAACGGTGAGACGTTTTCAAAAGTTATGGGACCAAAATTGCAACAAAAAATGTTATGGGACCAAATTGAAACCTTTGCCAAAGTTATGGGACCAAAATTGCAATAAAAAAAGTTATGGGACCAAATTGAAACCTTTGTCAAAGTTATGGGACTAAAAGTGCACTTTAGCCAAAAATAAAAAAGAAAAAATCCACATTAAAGTAATATGCAAGTTTTTCTCGAGAATGGATCCTTTAGAGGAAAGGGTGAAATTGGTGAGGTTTAAAAGAGATGACTAGAAATAAAAAAGAGAAAATTTTACTACTAATAATAATTAACAATGTACTACTAACCTACTTTTGATCGGTTCGGTTGAGTTTTTTTAAATAGGTTTCATTGGATTGTTATTTCCCTAAAAATTCAGATCAAGTTGAATGGGTTAACCCGACCCAACTTGACTCAATATGAATCCGATCGAAGTCTTTAATTTTTTTTATATTAAACTCTTTCAATAAATAAATTTTTTTTCTATTATATAATAATAAAAATAAATAATAGCATGTATTCTTTATTTATCTAAATATTTTAATTATTTATAAAGTTAAAATGTAATAATTTTTAATTTAATTACAAATAGTATCATATTTTTTTGTGTAAAAATTACTTATATAATAATATATTTAGTAAAAGTTAATTAAAAAATCAATATGTAATCATTTATATATTATAAAATAATTGAGTAAAAATTATATACCATATATTATGTAAAATAAGTATTTATATATTTTTGTTAATTTAATTTTATAAATTTTAAAAATCAATTACTAACTCAATCCAATCTACCCAAACCCGACATCATCAAGTTATATGGATTAACGGTCGGGTTCAGGTTGCGAAAAATCAACCCGCTCCTTAATATCTCACCTGACTAACCCGACCGGTGCTCATCACCCCTACGTGTCAAGTATATGAGATGTTTCAGATACTTAATTATAATAAAAAAAAAAAAGACAGGACAGCCACCCATTGCTATACTCAAAATGTATTTTTTTTATATAAGTACTCAAAATGTATTATTGGCTTGTATTGGCAACATTTTGTTTTGTATCATCAACAACTACTCAAGCGTACATTTTTACATCTCAGAAATCTATTTACAAACTGTGAAAATGATCCTATGAGCAAACCTGTGTATTCAATAGTTTCACAAAACTAACATTTTCTAAGGATTTTAATAATAATAAAAAACCATTTTGTAAGGAAAGCACTGCATCTTTCCCTGGTTGATGAACCAGCCAAGGCTGTCAAGTGGGATCTAAATGTTTTATCAATGGCTACATATATTGCTCCTCGCAATTCTGCTTTCACAAGGATTCTTCTGTGCAACTATAATTTTTTTACCTATTTTCTCTCTGCAAATGGATGTGTGACTCCGTAAGTCGATTGTTTCCCATGAAGCAAGCTGGAAGGAAGAGAAAACAAGAGTAAATTAATATTTTGGGTCTTAAAAGATGCAAACATTTTTCAGTTCGATCCCTCTTTTCTTTTCAAATTAGTATTTCATTTTTAATTATTTATCAACTCAAATTATGTAGGTACTTTCATCATAATGACTGATATAACTTAAATATAACAGGAAAAAAACAGACCAGATTGGCAAGAGGATAAAGAAGTTAAAAATGTGTTCAAAAGGATTGAAAATGAGAGATCAGATTGAAAACTTTCATATATTTCAAAGACCAAAAGAGTCATTAATCATTTAAGCCACAAACAAATGATGATATGAAGTAATGAACACCTTATACTGAGGTTTGTCGGAGAGGTTGAGATTCACTTGGAACGTCATTATTCTGCTGGTCTAGTGGCATGTATTGAGACATGATCGCCATGATCTCCGAGTCCATATATGACTATAAAGAAACAAATCAAAAGATATTAATAATGGTACTCAATTAGACCTCCAATTTGCAGACATGGATGTATATTTATGAGACACCAATATTTCAAAAACAACGATGCATCATGCCCGATAGGTGCATTCAATACTCATATGACGAGGCTTTAAATTGCATTTAAAAGCTATTTTGTCATATTGTGTTGCAATTTGTATCTGTATTTGTATCAATACTTGTTAGATGCATATGTAAATGTAAATATAGAATTTCAGTTAGCTTACCCTGAGCCTGTATTTGTAGAATATATAACCAGCTATGCCAGCACCTGAAACAACTGCTAGCACCACGAAGACAAGTAGCCCAACAAATCTTGATCCACGTCTTTCTGCATGAAAGATAGCAAATATTTATCAAGTATCTTGACTGACTCAGAAAAATTGATGTCCTTGTTTGGAATTTTCATTAATCAATCTTGGATTTGAGCGAAGTTGTCTCAGGTGAGACAAGATGCAATGGCAAGAAAACAGGCAGTGATCAGATATGATCAAATTTATAAGTAGATATTAAAAAGAAAATCATTAAACATTGAAGGTAATTGCACCTTTGGTCGTCCAGTTTGATCAATATAGCAATCTTTTCCTCGTATGATAAAGAAACAGCAGTTAAACATTATTCTATAATCTATTCTTATTTAACAGTTGCCGATAGTCTCTCCAATTAATGTTTTAAAATTCTTTAATCTAATAATTATGATTTTGGAGGGACAGCTTTGCCCTAACTATAAATAAAGCATTGCACTGCAGAGTGAACTAGAGATATAACACAGCAAAGAGAAAGTAAACTATCTTGGTGAACTGGCGTTTGACTTTAAAGGTTAACAAGTGATTGTACTAGTTGGAATTTAGTTTCTTATAAAAGAAAAGGAATCCAAACATGCTATGAATATCATTATAAATGAAAATAATATTGGAATAAAAGATTTTAAAGGTCTAATTGAAATTAAGGAGTTGACTACTAATTACTGTCATTTAAAACTTGGTTTATGATTCAACTTCAGCATCTTACCAATACAAGCATCTCGTTCTGCAATATAGAGAAGATCACCCTTGCACTTGCACTCATAACCACCCCATGTGTCCTTGCAGGAGCATCCATCACATTGACAAGCACTTCTTTCTTTGCATTCATCAATATCTGCATCAACAGTTTCAGAATGTCCAGAGTATGACGTCTGAGAAATTGATCATATAAAGAAGACATGAGACTGTCTAGAATAGCCACAATGGAAGACATGATTACCTTCACATTTTTTGCCATCCCCTCGAAAGCCAACTGGGCAATGACAGCCCTCTACTTTGTACTCCTGCAAACAAAAAGGGAATTGGTAAGCCCTGAGCCATTTCAAATTAACCAAAAAAAAAAAAACTTGAAAGTCTTAAATGTCCTCCCTTAAAAACCAAGTGGTGCAAGGAGCCATTTCAAATTCACCAAAATGGGTGTGTTGGACCTCATCAGTTGAAAAACTTAAGCACCCACTTTAGCGAGTTTTTCATTGACTCATTGTACAGTGAGTCGGAACATGATGCACGCCCAAGAATTTATATGAAAAAAGAAAGTTAAGATTTAATATGCAGTACTGAACTGAGCATGCAGAGTAAGTTTTTCCATCTCTAGTCTCCGACCAACAACCTCCATTGTTTATTGAACACCTTAGAGGTCCTACAGCTGTCAATCAAGGTAAAAAGTAACAATTTCAGCAATATGCAAGTACAAAATGTTCCATATCAATGAATTTAGATTACGAGACGAACGAACTTTTCTAGAACATTTAACACAAAAAGTTGCACATAAGACAAGTTTCGGGTCATAGAGGAATCATTAAGCTTTGGAACAGTTAACAAGAAAAGTGGTTAATTACATCAAGGTATGGTTTACAGGAATTGGAATTTCCCACTTCTCATGTAAGAAAAGCCTAAAAGGCATACCTTCACAAGATGTATAACCATCACCCCTAAATTGAACACCTTTTACAGTGGGGCACTCACAAACTCTTCCCCTGAAAGTATCCTAACAAAATAAAGGTCTCACAATCAGTTGGCAGCCAATTATAAACAGACATTTGATTAACATGATATATGTAGAGAATTTTGCTTAACTAATCAAAGGGAGGGGGAGGAGGGGAATGCGCACTTGCAAACCCATAGTTATACCTGACAAGCAGTCACGTTAGCATTTTTGTCCTCCCAACATCCTCCATTTCTTTCAAGACATTGATTAGTTTCAAGATCTGGTGAACAGAAAGGAAATATAAAAAAATTAAGAATACCAAAATATTGGAGAAATTTACAAGGTAGGCTTTGCTAAGAAAAAGACAACATGTGAAGCGCATCACTTAATCAATGGACCCCGCTGATTTATTGAGTGTTGGCTCCAAATTAATTGTATCTATCTCTAAGTATACATTTCTAGACTTTAGAGAATCCAAATCAGAAGCTACAGCAGATGTTCATAACTGGCAGAATCTTGCACCATTGCAGCTAACAAAATGAAATATTAAGCATACCAACCTCCAGTTAAACAAACTGCAGGCTCAGTAGTCTCCTTAAATCCAGCACATATAGCCTTCAAGACAGCAACTCTCTCCAATTTTCCTTTAAACAAAACAAACTAAATTATTTAGAATTCTAGTATAGTAGTATGTGTGATAATATTCTAATGTATTATAATTTATAACAATCCAAGAAACAATGTCCAGTACATTACAAGAAAAAGACCACACATTATAAAGGTCATTGATAAAAATTCAGAGTGTAAACTGGCCAACAAAGTGAAAAAAAAAGAAGTAAGATGGCCAAAAAACCAACAAAAGTGACAGGGAAAGGGGGAGACGATTTTACAGATGCAAAATTTAATCACCATGACAGAGAAGAGAAACCAGAACGTTCTAAACTTTTGATTTTAGAATGACAAAGCAAACTGGCAAACAAAATCCGAGGTAAGGCCAAATATCCAAGCTGTAAACTTCATTGATCCTTCAAAATCAGATAACATTGAAAAATCAAATGTAAAATGGAAATCCTTTTATACATATCAAAAACAAAATGCGCTCTATGGTCACTGTGACGAAACCAGCACACTATGGAAAGAAAGTGAGTGTATTGTATTTTCAATTGCCTAGGAATGCCTTGGAAACATAGGGGTGGCAAATTGGATTCAAGACTCATAATTCATTCCAATATAATACACTACAATATTGAACTTAATTAATTAAATCAAATTGAATCCACATTTTCAATTGATGGATGATGAAAATCATTATATTAACTGAAATTAAATCCTCGCACAAAGACAGTTCTCAATGGACTCAACGAAAATGGGATAAGTCACAGGGTCAGGTCAATCTAATCCTATAAATATAATGCACCAAGCTGACATACAACCAATCCATCCAGAAATTGGGACAAGGGCTTTTAGCCTTTTAGCCACCCAGGCTGGGCAAGATAAGTGGTTAAACCAAATTTTCATTGATAAAAATGCATTTAGTCTTCTATTGTTAAACTTGTTGATTAACTAGGTTTTAAGTAACAAACCTCGATACTGTACGTTGTTTATAACCAATGTTGGCAAGATGGTGACATCACCACGAGATCCTTGCCCAAGCTAAATATCACAAATAAATCAAAAGTAATCAGATAATATAGTAGCATTTATAATCATTATATCACCAGGATCCGCAGCTTCATAAAATTCATTTTACTGTTTAGTTGACAGTTCATAGTTATATGAATTTAGAAAGATATAAAAGTAAATAGGAAAATGTAACCTGGAGCTGCTGCTCGGCCTTTAGAACTTCATTCTCCACATCAGCTTCGGGATCACCCATACATTCCTTAATTTTCTCAATTGGGAGATCTGTAATAATAGGATTATACTTAATACAGCAAATAGCAATCAAGCCAAAGTGTGTAGATAGAATGCAGAGAAAACATATAAATTAATCTTTGAAAATTAACAATTCAATCCCTACAAGTCTACTTCACACTCTTTAATCCCTACAAGCCGAAGGGCTGGCTTGGCTCAGCGGCAAGCACTGCCGTGGGTTTTGAGGTCGTGGAGTCGAACCAGCCTCTCTGCAAGAAACTAGGGATAAGGCTGCTAGTATATTCCCTTCCCAGCACCCCCACCAAGTGGGGAGTCGAACTGGGTTGGCCCTTTTAATAGTGAAATCAATATATTAGAGTCCTTCTGTCTACGAGAGCACACTAAATTGTATGTTTAGTCTAGAATGTATTATCTCCTTACTAACATTCAAGTACAGAGTAGCAGGGATTGAGTTACCTAATGATTTCATGACATTCTCAGCACACTCTTTGGAGTATCTCTTCTCCTTCATAGAGCATCTGATATGGAAATCAGCGACATAATCCCACCAAACCCATGACCGATTGCTCTCATTGGCAACCCTATGGACACAGAGTTGCCTGAGATTCTCATATACCACATCCTTCCCTTGATACCCTTCTCCAAAATCCTTCTCTGGATCTGGAGCACAATACCTCCCACGGTTTATGCACTGAGACCTGCACTGACTAGAAAGAGTGAAAGCCATGGGACAATACCAAGTTATGTAATGCGGAGTGAACAAAGTGTAGCCGCCCCTCTCGAGAATCTGAGCATGACCCTTGAAATTCTTGACGAAATCCATCTGTTCGTCGCAGCGAGCGCCGCATTCGTCGTTGCTGTTGGTCCAGAACTCGTACTCGACTCGGTTGTCAGGGTGAGGAACCGATTCTCGCCAATCGAGTCTGACGAGGACTTCTTCTTCTTGCTTGGTGTTTTTGAGGGCTTCCTTCAAGGAATCGCCGAAGGATTTGTCGATGAGAGCGGAGGGAATGAGGATTTTCTCGATGTAGCCGTCGGCGTCGGTGCTCTCCTCCGGCGAATCCATGGTTATGAGAGGCTCGTCGATGCTGTCTGTGACTAGAACTGCGGCAGCTCCGGCTAGTTGAGCATGCCATACCTTCAGTGCAAAGTAGCATTCTGCAAGTACTCAAGTAGAAGAAGAAGTGAGATAGCTATACTGCAGTGCTATATTTTCTTTTGGCTAAAGTGCACTTTTGGTCCCATAAATTTGGCAAAGGTTTCAATTTGGTCCCATAACTTTTTTTTTGCAATTTTGGTCCCATAACTTTTGAAAACGTCTCACCGTTAGTCCCAATACTGATTTCCATCCATTATCTACTGGTAAATATGATCTGACATACTGAGTTGGATGATGACGTGACAAATATGAGTGAAGTTATGGGACAGATGAAAATCAACTTGGGACCAGCAGTGAGACGTTTTTAGAATTTTTGGGACCAAAATTGCAACAAAAAAAGTTATCGGACCAAATTGAGACCTTTGCCAAAGTTATGGGACCAAAATTGCAACAAAAATGATTATGAGACCAAATTGAAACATTTGTCAAAGTTATGAGACCAAAAATGCACTTTAGCCTTATCTAGTTGTAGAAAAATTTAGCTGAATGCTCATTTTCATTCATTATTTTTGTCTCAAAATTTATTTTAGTCGATTATCTTTGTCTAAGCCTATTATCTTTTTTTTTTTGTTAAATATCCGTATCTATCTATAACATTCTAGGTAAAGACTAATTATATTTGGGTCTAAGAATCAAATAATTTAAGGTCCTTCCAATACTATTGACTCTAGGTATTGAATCGAATTCTTCTCACCTACGGTGCAACTCATCAACCAATGCATCAACCATTGTTGATCATCATCTTTTAAAAAGTTCTAATTGGTTCATTATCTATGTAAATTAGTTCAAAATGATCCTACTAAGTTTCTTTTCCATTTTTTTCATTTTTGATTATGTGACATTTATGTGACTTCTCTCTTCCCTACATATCCATTTTCTTTCTTTTGTGTGTGACAGGACTTTTTTTTCCAAAATAGCAAGTAAAAGAACAAATATTTTATCATAAAAAAAATTTATAAATTCATAATCTCTAAAACAAAGTTTATGTCATTAAAAAATATTATGCATGAGAGGGAAAAGAACATATATGAGAGAAAGAGATGCAAGTCAAGTTCTAGATACATAATAACTTATGCTCAAGATTATTTTGAACTAAAGTTGTATTCAGCTCATTTAAAGATAATGAACAAAAATAAACTTTGAGACACATGATAAAATAAAATGAGTATTCGACTAGGAATTTATAATTTTATTGAAATTGAGTTTCACAGATATTAAAATTACTTTAGACAATCAATAAAATTTCATTAAAAAAAGTTAAAATGTATTACTATGATTCGATTATGGTTATTTCAAAGAAATTTAAAATTTTTAATAAATTACTTTTAAAAAATGAATATTTTTTATAAAAATAAAAGTAATCATTATGGTATAAACTTAAATATATGATTCGATTATGGTTATAAAAAATGTGGATGGTAATAATTATGGTATCTTCTCATTGTAGAGTATGATGAAAAATTATTGTTTTTAATCTTTTATTATACTCCTTTTTATATAAATTTAAGATAAACGCTTATTTTCTTAATCAATTCTGAAACATAATACAGAGACACTAGAAAGAAAATGATGAGGAAAGACTTTGACTTTCATGCATGTGACATACAGAATACCAAATTATTTTTTATATATTGACCACAGTTTTGAAGATAATGCGCATTTTTTTCTTCAACTATACATTATTTTATATATATTGACTTTTGAACATGGATGAATGAATAATTTATTATCAATAAGAAAATGAATATGTTTACCAAAAAAAAATAATAATAAGAAAATGAATATGGAGAATTATATTGGGACAATAAGTTAACACATACATCAAAAAGGATGATCATGTCCCACCATCAACATATTCTGATTTGAATTTCAAGCATGAGAAATAAATCAAGTATTGATGATAAAAGTAGAATATAGAGTAAATGAGTGACTTTAATTAGTCCTTACCCCTAAAAAAAATAAATTTATAAGATTTAATTTTGAAATGAGTAACTACAAATTTGACATAGCTCTAAACTTTTATTTACCCTGTATTATAGAATTGACATTGGAATATCATATCAATAAGAGATCAAATTTATTGTAAATATATCTTTTAGATGCTAATTTGAAAATTGAGTAAATTAATAATTTGATTTTTGAAAAATAACTAAGTTTAGTCCATAGAAAGAAAACTAAAAAGTATATCTTTTTTTTTTTGTTATAAAAGTTTAGATGAATTGGGCCCCGAAGGCTAGTGCAGGCCTCAAGGCTCTATGAGCGCTTACAGATGTACTTAGAGATCGCCTTACATCGGCAGCGAGATTCAAACTCACGACCTTGTGGGTTATGAGTTGACTCCTTACCAACTGGGCCAACCTTTGTTGGCTAAAAAATATATCTTTAGTCCTTTCAAATATTAAACTATATATTTCAATATTTCATAAAGTGAATTATAAATTTCATAATCTTCTAAGCATCGAATCACTAATTTACTCTCAAAAAATTTGATGAGAACAAATAATTAATTAAGTACCTCCACGATCAAGAAGAACAATGGTGGGTCGAAAAGAGGAGGACTTGAAGGGTTTATGACCCTCGAAAGGTTGGCATCCATTGGAGCCCTTTTGAGGATAAAGAACAGAGCCGATGATGAATCCGCCATAGTCAGGAACTCCAAAGTTTCCAATGGCACCATCATGCTTAGACCTCAGTTTGTGAGGAGAAATAACACTTATGCTGTTCTTCTCCACCACGAAATGCCCATACCCACTTTTCACAACAAAAAATAACAGAGTAGTAATGATGAAGATGATGTTGGAATTAGCCATACACATATATGGATGGATATATGTTATATCACTTCAGTTTTCTGATAGCTAGGACAAAGAAATCAAAGAAGAAGAAGAAGAAGAAGATCGAAGAAGATGGAGGAAAAGTGGTAATAAAGATTGGAATTCTAGAGAGAGAGAGAAAAGAGTTTGGTGAGTTGTTTGTGGTGAAGAGGTTTATGTTTCTCTGTCAAGTTGTGACGTAAAGTGAGGGCAACTCAAGCAGGAAGGTGGGAAGATTAGAACATCAGGAGCAGAGTCAAGGTTAATTTTTTTTAATTAATCCCATTACTCTAATTCATTCTTTAAATTAATTATTATACATTAAGACTAAATTAAGAGTTTATTCTTTAAACAATAATTTACTTTTTAATTGAATTTCTAAAAAAAACACTATAAAATTTAGAGAAAACTTATTATTTGGTCCCTACATTTATATCAAGTCAACAAATCAACTTTTAAATAATCGAAATACATGATTTGATCCATAAAATATCACAATTGTCAATGATTTAATTCTTGTGGCAATTTGCTCCTTAAATTTAAACTAATTTACTTTTTGATATTTTAATTTGTAGTGACATTGTATTTTGTTGGTCCTTAAATTGATACAGAGACTAAATCATTGACAACTGTGACATTTTTTAGATTGAGTCATATATTTTAATTATTTATGGACTAATTTGTCAACTCAATATAAATTTAAAGACTAAAAATATTTTTCCTCTAAAATTTAATCTCACAATATAATTAAGGTTAAAGGGTCATTTTGGTCCTAAATGTATGCCCTAATGTTAATTTTGGTTCCAACTATTGAGTATGACTTGTCAAGTTCAAATGTGACGAGTTTAGAGTTACATATTGTTCTTGTACATTATTTTTTCTATTCAATTGGGGTCGTCAACAAACGAGGTCAAATCGATCTTAAAACTAAAAGTAGACCTATCGTTTCATGGTCAAACAAACAAAGTTGATCATATGATATCTCTCTTGTTTCAAATTCAAATGCGACAAATTTAGAGCTATGAGTTCCTCTTAGCAAGTTTTTGAACTTGAAATGAGAGACGACAGAAATATGACCAATTTAATAGTTTGGAACCAAAATGAAATATTTTATCAATATTTAGGACCAAAATGAATCATTCTATCAACATTTAGGACCAATTTGAACATTTTGATACATAATGGACCAAAATGAACATTAGGGCATACATTTATGACCAAAATGACCATTTGACCTATAATTAATTAAAACCAATTTAATATTTTTATGGCAAAAGACCTGGTCATGCTCATAACGTTTGAGGTCAGTTTCAGTTATGCCCCCAATGTTTGTTTTGTGTCAGTTATACCCCCAACGTTTCACATTGTTGTCAATTATACCCTAACCTCAAATTTTTTTGGGCCAAAGTCCTATTTTGGTCCCTCAAGTTTGCTCAAAGTTCCATTTTGGCCCCTTAAGGCTCCGTTGAACTTTCCGGCGAGATACACAGCAGCCATGACGACTAGGAAAGCTCCTAATCCAAGGTTTTTTTTTACCTCCTGAGTTCAATGGCGAACTGCATTTTGCGAACAAATGACCGGAAATATGATTTTTGGCGATTGTGTAATTTTTTGGCAACTATGCAATTTTTCGGCGGCTTGCCAGACATTTTTTTTCGCAAAATAGAAGTCGTCATTGAACTCAGAAGGTCAAAAAAACTTGGATTAGAATTTTTCGTAGTCGTCGGAGTCGTCGTGTATCTTGCCGAAAAGTTTGCCGGAGACTTGAGGGACCAAAACAGAACTTTGAGCAAAGTTGAGGGACCAAAGTAGGACTTTGGCCAAAAAAAATGAGGTTAGGATATAATTAACAACAATGCGAAACGTTTGGGGCATAACTGACACAAAACAAACTTTAAGGACATAATTGAAACTGACCCCAAATGTTAGGGGCATCAACAAATTTTGTTGCTTATTTTTATTAAAGACACCTACAAACCCAATTTGCTCATATTAATTATTAAGTGTTATATTGATAGAGTTTTTTTTGCTGTTAGTTTCTTCTATACAAATTCTGAATTTTATTATAAATGTTGATATCATTCAAACAGTGACATTAAAAAAAAAATCTATTTGGCAGAAAAAAGACAAAATTCCTAATTTATAGATCAAGACTAGTCTTAATATTTTAATTTAATGTCATCGTCATCAAAAT